>JAHDVE020003009.1:0-38440 GCA_022606495.2 Halesus radiatus | reverse complement strand
CATACATTGAGATGGCAAAATGCTACACCAGCACCCCTAGTGGAGCGAGTTGGCGAAATTGGGTTTTTCCATAGATATGATTTTACTCCTTTTTTTACTCATGTATACATATTTTTTAAAGGGGACTTTTAGGATTGTATTAACATTTAAAGCCTCGCTGCTCGTGCACTGTCTAAATTATTAAGAAAGAGAATAAAATATTTATCATAATAGCAATACAGTCTGGAAACCTATAGCCCGGGCCGCTGGTGTAGCATGTTGCCAGTATTTTGACGTCTGTATTTGATTACACGCGTACCTTTGCATCGATACTTATTTTTTTAAATTTTCGATTACTATAATTTATTAAGCATATATTACACAGAAAATCTATCAAAATGTATGAAAAAACCAATTTGCACAACTTGGGACGCCTAGAGGGCGCTAGTGTAGTATATTGCCATCAAATGTCAAAAGCTGGAGGTATTATCATTTAAGAGTATTTGATGAAAGTAAAGAAGGAATAATTTTAAAATAAAGAATAACACATAATAGAATTAAAAGCAAGTTTAAAAAAAAAACAGTAGTCAAAAAATATTATTATTAATTTTTTAAATGAAGTCTTTATCGCAAGGCATAATTTTATTTATTTAAATAAGTAAATGCAAAAATTTTGGAGATTTCATTTAATTAACCGAACAATGATAACCAATAACATTTTGTGCCTTTGGAATGCCTCAAGTACAATAATTTTAAGAAGACGTTGAATATTAAGTCTTTTAACCTTTGGAACGCTGAGCTCCCGCGGACGAATATTTCCGTAGTATGCTGAGTTAAATTTTGCACGCAGCATGCTGTGCGCCGGCTGAATCTATTTTCGTAATAACTTACTTGATTTTAGCAAAATGATGTTTTTGTAAATTGTACCGTCTTACTAGATAGGTGGTGCATAGATATTTATATAAAATGTATATATATATCGTAAGTAGTTTCCTCAGAATAGCTACTTATATTCTAAATATTTTTAAAAAAGAAATGTTTTTTCGTTGCTAATTGGATACGCCGGCATTCAACGGATACAAATGTTGCTTATCCAATGTGCAATCTCGGCGCACTAAAGGTTAAATAGATATAAAATTTTGGTTGTTTTAAATAGTTTTTTTTTAACCCTTCAGTAACCATATGAGGTTACAATATTTATGGGCATAAAAAACATTATCAAAAAAACTAAAATTTGGTTTTAGGGGCGAGGGTATGCTGTTATTTATAAATTTAATTTAATTTTATCATAATTTTGATGTGTTTTTCATGTAATTAACTTTAACAGGATTTTTTTTCAATACTTGCATTATGTCACCCTGCATATCTAAAAGGGTAGACAGAGCGGATTAAATGCTACACCTCTCCATTCTGATATCAATCATTGATTCCTCTAAATACAATTTTTTACAAGCATGATTACCTTTAGGGCTATATTCAAATATCTGTATGAATTGTAAGTATTTTGAGTCTTCAACTCTATTATTGAAATTTTCGCATTCAATCACTGAAAATAGAAAATCATAATAACTATTTGCAAATTCCATACAAAAAACTCAATTTTTTAAAACCCTGCTAAGAAGTTTTAAAAGTTCAAGGGTGAATTATTCACAAACGAAAACTAGTGGCGAAATGTATACCGGAAAAAGTCTCTTTTTACCGAAAGATATAAAATTTATGACTGTTAATATTATTGACTTTTACAAACCAACTTTATCTCAATTAAGATGGCTCTCTGACGGTCCGCTAGGGAATCGACATAAACCGGGTGCAGCAAAAATGAAGGAAATGTTTTGCGATATTTCCTCTATCGACTCTCTGACGGATCTGCAGTGATTTGTAGCCGCCAGTAAATTTTCGGTATTGCAGATTTCCGTTATCACATTTACCGCTGAATGTTATCGGATCTATCAAAATCGAAAAATGTTGAGTGAATCGAGTGAAAACGAGGAACCGGTATGCTATTTATTCCTTCGAACGAGACAAAAAGGAGGAGGTTTTAGGTCCACCCCTACATCGAACATAACATTCATTGTAGGTTATTTATTGCTGCCAGGGAACTGTCCGGAGATGATGTCAAATTCCAGCAAATGTACCGAATGTCAAAAAAAAAACATTCCAAAAACTGGTCCAGCACGTTACTCCATATATAAGAAGTCCTCCTATTGCACACCAAGCTTTCTCCGTTGTCCCCTTTTCCGCATATGCCGGTAATTTATAGTTATAAAGGTGTGAATATTTTTCTACCTCCATTATTAGCCGAAAATTCATATCCTGCTCCATGTTTGAACTCAAAGGACGAATTGCACGTAAACGATCGATACGCAGTGCAGAAATTTACTGGATGCGTGTTTACCGAGAAGCTACTGAATTGTTGTCCCGCTTGTGGTATAACAGAAGTACGTTGCACCGCTCCCGCTTCCCCCCCGAGTCATGAGCTAGCACCTATTGAAATGTATGGCAAAGTGCCGTTGGCATCACAAAAAGGTTTATGTCGATTTCCTACCAGACCATCAGAGAGTGGCCTAAAATAAACATTTGCTAGTTTATCAGTGGCGGCGTGAGATTTTTGAGTTTACTATGACTGAAAAATACGAAAGAATTGAAATTGTTGCAACCGAAAAAAAAATATTATTAATTTTATCTATGAAATTTAGAAATGCATAATACTAATTAAAATGTGTACAATACTAGAAACAAAACCTAATTTTAAAAATGTACAAATTTGGATTGCAATATTTTGGATTTCAAAATAAGAGTTTCACTGTATTTGAATTAAATAATTGAGATTCCTGAAGAATGATTCTTTCCTTCCTAACTCGTTTCAATTTTACAAAACCCTTTAAGCATTGTTTATTATTAATTCTCTACAATACAAAAATACACGAGCTACATTATAGGGTAACATTTTAGTCTAATATTCAAGGCTCTTCAAAGCAAAAGCTCTATTAATTTGCTATTTCTAAGATCAATACTGTAAAAAATCATCAATAATTAATATAATATTACGTATGTTGATATAAATTATAATATTTTAGAATTGAATAATTGAACTGACATTACTGCCATCTCTGGACATTTTAAAACACTTGAAAAATATTTTTTATCCTTTTTAACTGAGCTTGCTTTTTCATATGGCAGTGATGCACAACCTTTGTAGCCGGAAGGTCAAATTATCAATTTTAAATTTATTTGCGGGCCACAGGGGGTAGGACAACTACAACATATTTTTAAAAATGGAAACCATTTAATAAATTAATCATAGATCGCACAAAGCACCGAATTAAAAGCTGTCGAATTTTATCACATTGATGACAGAAAAATTTTTTTAACCGTTACATATTTGCAACAGGAAATTTGAACAATTACTAAAAATAATTAAATAAGAGACCAAAAGTCAACTTATGTTACTTGTTTTCAGAAACAACATTTGACCGTGTACCCATTCGAAGAAAATTTAGTATAGATCAATAAATGTAGTTGATTTTAACAGAAATACTGCAAACTTTTTGAAATTTCAAGTGGACTGAACGCGGTTGGCACTATCAAAAAGTTGTCCAAAGAAGTCCACAATGGAATGGTGATACCAACCCTGATGTATGACAGTGAGGCATGGAATTGGCAGAGGAACGATGAAAGTAAACTAACTGAATGACTTAGAAATAAATCATGTGAAAAATATTGAGATTCGTAAAAAATGCAAGGCTGATGTGAGCGTAATGAATAAGATTAAGAAACGGACGTTCAGATGGTGTTAGCGTGTAGAGCGAATGAACGAAGAAAAGAGTGTAAGGAATATATGACGCAAATGTGAATAGAAGAAGAATCCGGGGACGACCGAGGAAGACATGGCACGATCAAGTGAATCAAATACTTGAGTCGGGCCATGTCAGAAGTCGGAATAATAGAAGAGAATGTATGAGACGATGTATGAATGTGAATGAACCAAGTGTATGCCAAGATCGAGTTGTTTGGCGGTCCGTCCTTTCTGCCTACGGGGAAACGGTGTGATGGTTAGTTAGTTAGACCATATAAAAAGGCCCACAAGCCACAGGTTATGCACCACTGCCGTATGGGGTTACTGAGTTACCCCATGCATATGTGCATTAATATATTAAAATTCAAACTATCTTTAATATTATTAACAATCGAAGGTATTTTGTTATTAAAATTGAGAAAATTGTTGTAAAAGTTATTAGAGATCATATAAAATCTTAGATTTACAATGATACTAGTTGAAACATGTGTACTTAATTCAAGTATAGAAAAATTGTAATACAACAACTTCAGCTACTCGTGATTTCAATTGCATGGTGGGGTTCCTCAGGTACCCCTTACATTCACAAGAGTAATTTTTTTTTTAAATCAATATATTTATTTGTAAACCCATACATTTTAAATGACTAAAAACATTTGTTTGGAATAATTTTTTTTTTAAATGGCAAGAAAAATTAGGTTCCTTCAACCTATAATAAATACTTTTGGAAAAAACATGATAATGCACTTACATTAATAACAATTGAGTACATACAATATACAGAAAATGTAAACTTATTAAGTAAACATTGTCCGCTAAAAAAGGGACGTTACAATGATTACAATATTTTAGTCTTAGAAAATTACAATAATTTATAGGAATGTTTAAAAAAAAAACTTTTGTAAATGACTTTAATAAAAAAACATAGCATGTTCTTAAATTTCTGGAAGCACAAATTATAAATAGTCCATCAAATCGAAATCATTGTTTTTTCTTTACATTATGTAAAAATAATTACATATTTTTTTAATGAAATCATTATTTAATGCAAAAGCAAAAAAAATCAATGTGTAAAATTATTAGTACTATAATTTCAATGAAGAGATAAGTATTTATCAACATTTATAAGTATTTTGTTTTAAACAAATAAATAAATAATTAAAAAAATTTGTAATACTTTCAAATATATTAAGCATAAGGCCGCTCCCTCACGGGTCGGTATGAAATCAACAGCGGACCGCGTACAGCAAAAATGCAGGCAATGTTGCGCTGCATGAACTCGCACACGGGTCTGCAGATGTCAGTCTATTTGTAACCAGTAAACTGTCGGTATTGCAGATTTGTTTTACCGTCTCGTATTTACCGCTGAACGTCATCATCAAAGCTTGTCATCGAATGAGTCAAGTTACGGCGATGCCTAATTAATAAATTAGTTATTTTAAAAGCGTTTCAATGAAATAAATTTTATTAATAAAACAGTTTATTTAAAAGTTTCATAGTGATCTCGACAGTAACGCGATAATATCGAAAAGCTACTGAAACCACGTACCGCTGGCCTGTATACTGAAAGTACACAACACCGCATGTACGGACGTAAATAGGAAAATACGAAATGGACCACTTTCGATATCACACATTCTTAGTGCATTCGGTTTATGTTGATTCCTTACAGACCCATGAGGGAGCGGTCTTACTGCATAGTCAATACGACTGCACAGTATCTACAGTTTGACACACATATCTCCACAGGCGGTTAAAAGAGGAGCTAACAAATTAAATGTACCCTAGCAACCCCACCGACTGCAAATATGAGCATGTTAAACTGTACACATTTATTATTTAACATGTATAACTAAAATCACATTGCTATAAACAAAAAAATAAATAATAAAAATCAATATCAGACATTTTTTTAAGCAGAATTTAATAAAAATTAAACTTGCGTGTATTTTAAGAATAAATAATGCAATGTATAAATTTACTACAATTTAATGTTACATTCGATTGCAAATAAAAGGGTGCTAAAATTTTTATGAATAGAATATTAATTTTTGGTAAAAGTGTTTAACCTAATTAAAAATAATATTCACATAAAACATTTGGTATTATTCCTTGCGTTAAAAACAAAATCACAGATAATAGAAACCAGAGAGATGTGTCATGAACCATTATTAGTATGAAATGAACCATTATAAGTATCTATGCACATAGGCACCCCGCCTTTGTTTCCATCTACACACCAAACACATGGCTGCTTTAATAGTGCCTGCAATTTAGTCGTAGATCGGCAACAGACGGCACACATCCATGCCATATCTTCCTTTGTTTCTATTATCTATGGACTGTGACTGGATAATTCAGCACACGTATGAATCGGCACACTTTTTAAAAGTGATACAAAATCATTAGAAGTGCAAAAAAAAATACTTTCACGATAAACTAATAATAAAAACAAGCAAATTAAAACCCGCTTCCGCGGGATTTGCTGCATTTTTGACATTGCACACCCCCATGCCGATAAAACAGAACAGTTTTTAACACACATAAAAAGGACACAGTATGTTCATCATGGTAAGAATTGAATTGCAGTCTCTTTTGTGCATGAGGGGAAAATACCATTTCTACTATTCGCGTCTACACGGCGATTAACATAGGACTCTAGGACATTAATACTGTAAGATAAAAAAGATTAATTAGGTTGGGTTAGGTTAGGTTTTAGGGATAGTTTTTTTTCCGTACTTTTAATGACTTTATATCACTTTTAAGAAGTGTGCCGATTCATACGTATGTTGATTTATCCGGTCGCCTGTCTATGGACACATCCTAGAGCTGATTTCTCCGCCATTCTACATTACCCTATCGGAAGTTGGCCATCGTTAAAGCTATCTCCACTTTGGAAACAGCTTTAAAAAAAAAACATCGATGGACTCTGGGAATTGTTGAGCTAGGGTGTACATTATTATATAATGATAATTTTCCTAAAATAAAATACAAAACAATTTGTTTATAGTGACTCTGTAGCGGCCGGACACTGAAGAAATAAACTAATAGAATTGTGTTGTGGGCGTGTGGTTGAAAATTGTTTCTTATAAAGATAATCAATTTTATTGACTGTCTGGAGCCGAAGGAGCAGAAAGGTCTTATGCGAATTGGAGACAAAAGTTTTCTTTCTAATCGGCATAGATCATTTACAACGACACGGCGACGGAACGGTTTGCAGTGTCAGCATAACAGGGAAGCAAAATATGTATATGGTTCGTATTAAGATGCTTTTAATTTACCGTCCACAGTAACAGCATGCAATGGACAAAAACAGGATGCCGTGTCGTAGCCGTTGAGCACCTAGCTCCCCATAAAACCGTGACAGCAATTTTGAGAGTATATAGTTACTAGAGGTGAGTAAAATAATATGAAACCGTTTTTATTTAACCGTTTAAGTTACAAAACTGTTGTAAGAGTTGTACGGATTTTGGGATAATCGTTTTTAAAAAACGTGTAACTAATACACCCACAATAAACCCGCACAAATGATTCGAATAGAACACAATTCATTTGAGAATTCCGCGAGAAAAGTTTAAAACAGCTCCCCCGCAACACTTCACTAAATGATAACACCCGTTGTAAACCACCGCATTCCCATTAAATGCTTCCGTCCGAAACTCCATCGCTGACCGTTGCTATGAAACACTTTGGCCGCACCCACGTTTTTAATCTTCAAAATTTTTTTCTTTTAATTAAATAGTTTATTTTTATTTTGTGAAACTGAAACGGTTTAGGTTATTTTGAAAAACAAGCTGAAACGCCCACCTCGAGTAGTTACAAGAATAATTTGATGTGAGTCCCGCTCTCCACCGTGACGCCCGCGCCCACCTTGTCCGCTCCTCGCCGACCTCCATAACTTGCGAAGCGTCTCTTAAAGTGAAGTGTGTTGTTGTTATGCAAAATTATAAAACCTCCCAATCTGTTCGGTGTCCTCATCAAATACCTGATTCGCTTTCCTGGGATGTTCCCGACTTTCCATCCACTTCCAAACAGGTCCAAATCTAACTGTCCCATTCTTAATCTTACATCTTATCTCCGCGCTTACATCAACCTTGCATTATTTTCAGATCCCCACATTTTAAATTCAATCAAAAGTTTTTTTTATCTTCCCATTGCCAACAGTGGCAACCGAAAGCTCGGAAATTACTATTCTCGCGTTATCAGCTTAAACAGTGAATGTATTACGCATATTGGTATGTTTATGTATTCCTACAAAACCTATAAACATAACCTTATAATAAAAACATGTGGGGTAACTCAGTGACCCCTCACGGCAACACAAGTCTTGTTTTGCATCTTGGCATGTGGAAGGTTAACATACATGATGTGTCAGGAATCTCGTTTCTACTGCATTCAGTTTGCATAACTCCTTCCTCTGTCATTTCGAAGACTTACATCAGGATTGGTGCCAAAAAATCCATTATGGATTGATGGCCTCACTACATTTGATAAGAGTCTGAATTTAGCGAACCGCAGTAGATTTGTTTCACTATAAACAAGCTGTATTGTACGTTAACTTTTGCATAACACAGTTTGCTAAAAACTAATTTTAGTACATATGACAAACATGTTGACGATACCGATTTTTCTAAGCGACTATCCGAATATTACTATGCCTACAGTGAGTCTGTAAACTAAGTGAACCGTTTATAAAGCTATCAGCTTCGTGTTGCATTTTCTCCACTTTTCTTGTAGTTTCTTGTGCTCTTCAAATTGCTGCTCCGTCAGTTGTCTTACCATCGGAACACCCTGTAGATAAAAAAATTATCGTTCATGAGTTCAATGACATGATGAGAAAAATGACATAGAATTGAAAATTGTAATGAAACTAGTACATAGATAAAACATTATTTAAAAGTTAATTGGAATTGAAAATCTAAACGGAATTAAAAGTGAAAAAAAAAATGGAATTAAATAATTAAATGAAACAGAAAATTGAAATGGGTTTGAAAATGGATGTGAAATTGAAATGGAATCGAAAAAATAAATGGAATTGATAATATTGACATGAAATTGAAAAATGAAATGAAATTCAAAAATCTAAATAGAATTTAAAAACAAAATTTAAATGTAATTGAAATCATGATTGAGTTCTTACCTTTACCTTCCTTGGATCTAAATTAGCGCCAAGACTCTGCATTCCTTTTGCGAACTTCGAGAAAGGCGACATGACCAGATCCTTGGTCGCCGTGGCAACCGGACTCGTCAAATTCTTCAACTGCTTCAGGGCACTCTCGCTTTGCGAAGAACTGATGTTCAGATTAATCTCATGCTGAGAAGCCGACCTGACTGGTTGACCACCCTCCTTGTTCAAATCGTACTTGGAATCAGAAAGAAGCACCATATCATCAACAGTCGTCATGGTATTAACATCTACCTCACCCGAACTGTGCGATAATTTCTGATTCAGCTTCAACGAACTTGGCGGTTGTGCCTTCGATTTAGAATCGAATGTGTCCCATTTTGATGACGTGTCCTCAAAATTGATTGTAATTTCTGGCGTCGTACTTCTAGCTGTCTCAGATGACGCGTCGAAATACTCGGAACCCATTGTTTTAGCGTCGAAATATTCGGAACCCATTGTTTTAGAATCGCTATCAACGTCAAACGGATTCATTTTGTGAGATGTGGCACTGTGTGGAGGAACGCTACTGCAAGAAACTGTATCGTAATTGATGCTAGCGTCCAAAATCGCCGTGTCCAATTTCAAGTTTGGACGTTTGCTGCCATCGATCTTTGGAATGGTGATACCAGCTTGAGCCAAGTATTCTTCGGAATAACTATCATGTCCTGAAGTTTGTGTATCAATCTTAGATGAATAGAGCGGGTTTTCAATGAGATACGCTTCAGAATTTGCATCCGATTGACTGTCCAGCATAATTTGAGCTGTACGAGCATCGTTTTTGGCATCAGTTGTCGATTTTAGTAGCGGGTTATCTCCGACGTATCGAACGCAATTTTCAAAGTTGTCTAGAGTCGGTTCGAAGATGTTTGTTTTTCCCTCGTCATCGTCCGAGGAATTATCAGAACTGGTGCAGTCGGAATGTGCTCCTTTGGTGTGTTTTTTCGAGGCCATGCGAAGGGAAGACTTGCCAAGAGAGAAGGTGGTCCTCGGAGCCGAGGTGAGGGTTTCCGGCTTTGAGGATTTGGCGGAATCGCTTCGGCCACGACTGTTGAATGTTTGACCGAGTTTGTTGAGCTTTGAGAATTGTTCAGACATGTTTGTGAGGGCCTTCGAACCTGAAAATGAGAATTGAAAATATTATTTTTATTTTTTTATGTCACCCTTTACACGAGCACCCTTGTTTGTACAGTGAACGAACAGGGGAGCTATATGGCCACCCGGATGGGCAATGTATGAGGCGGGTCAAGGAAGGGGCTGTACAAAAGGATTTGCTAGCGAAAGCCTTGAAGAGGCCCGGTTAACCTTCAAGCGGGCGCGCCAAAAATTTCTCTTGAGCGAGCACTTGTCGTAAATTTTACGTCATCAAGTTTTCGCAATGTAAATGGTGTTTTCTTTATATAAATGTTAGGGAATTGCTGTAAGGTTGTTAGGCCCGAGTGCCGACCAATCAAAGACACCCAGGGCCTTACTAGGCGAGGGGAAATGAGGACCGGAGTTAATGTCTGGTAGGGTTCCGTAAATACTGAGCGGGGGTATCTATTTATCATTTAACATTAGCGCTCCGGTTTAGTCACAACATTTCGAGAGCTCATGATGAGAGGAGTGCGGGAACTTTCACACGACCCGTCCTGTATAAAAATAAACGATATAAATGAGAAATAAATACAAAAAATAACTTTATTTAATATACTTACACTTTAAGGCGCGTGTCGCAAAATTTACTAATATCAATAAATAACAAAAACTTCTAAGCACATCTAGTACGTCTGTAGTTTAGAGAGACACTGACCCTCGGATAGCTCGGAGCTCGACGCTTGTGACTAAGTAGTGAGAGTGGGGAAAGCAATAAGGAGCATTTGTCGTAAATTTTACGACAGCGCGCCCGCTGGAAGGTTAAATAAAGGAGGAAAGACAGATACCTGCAGTTTATTCTACATAATAGTCGACTTACACAAAAGTGAGTCGGAGAAATGACTCATTCTCATGAAGTTACCTGTTTTATTAGAAGGCGTAAAGCCTAGCCACAGCTTAGGAAAGAGGAGCATACTCCTCTTTCGTCTTTCAATTCAATATGTGTGGAACACACAATTTTCATAGTCTCGCGATATTTACTTAGTTCTATACTTTCTTAGTTCAATCTCTTCTCTCCTCGGAAGATATTCCACCTATAATGCATAACATACCTGCAGTCTTGATAGCCAGTTGAGTCTCACTGAGATTCCTGGTGATACCTGGAAGCCCTGACAGTTCCAGGTAGAGGGAACCTCGTCCCCGGACACCGCTGGAAGACTGACGAACCTGGAAACAAAAACATTCAGTACTGATTGCACTAGATCTGTGAACATCATCAGCACTACAACCTTTGGTCGTCTTGGCCACATAAACTCTTGCCGGTCTCCTGCTGTTTCCTTCGTGTACCTCATGCCTAAGGCTGCATTATTGGTTTCCACACCATCCAGCCACCAAAGCATAGGTCTTCCAACAACGGAGCCATCCCAGTTTTATAAACCTTCTTACTAACAGCTGTGAACATCAAGGATGTTCAAAACAGAAGAAAGACGAGTTGTAAAGATTCAAGTATTTACCCCAGCCAAGTTTATGATATTCAACACCTGAAATAATATAACACCATCCCTACAACCTAGAGAATGTTCTGGCAGCTTCTTCACAAGACCGTGAGTCTCTGTTTAACAGTGTTACAGGAGGGAGCCTTCTACGAACGGACTGGAACATATTCAAGGCAGCCATTGGAATCCAGACAAGGGCCTTATGAGTTAGTATGTAGAATTTCCCGGATTAGCCGCTTTCGTAAGCTTCATTTAATTGTTACTTTAATGGTAACATGGAGCCCTAATTAATTTATTAAGATAATGCATTTATATTTGTAAATTTACAATTACCCTCTGATAATGTTGCATCAGCCAAATCTGAATGATAAACTAATTGCTAGTAAATTCATCTTGGAGGTTTGCTCACACCCTGAATTATTTACAGTCATTAGTTAATTATTAAAACACACCATTCCACTAATTCCTTTTGCTGGCAAATTTACATACTTTTAAATAAACTTTTATACTTTATGATAAAGAAGTACTGGCAAATCGCCAGGTTAGAAAGTATTTTACAATTTATTAGTCAATGTTCCTTGCAACAGGAAAAGCAGAGTAGTATCAATAGTAATAATGTTTTATTATCTTCTTTTATAACAAAATAACAAATAATAATATCCTCACTGGGATTTCCCGTGCCGAGGATTTCATTTACAAAATATGAAATTATATAATATTAAATTGACGTGCTTGATGAAAAAAATAAAATAATTGTAAGGTGAGGTGTTTTAAGTGCAGTTTAGTGGTTTCGCTGTTACTGTATTTGGTATTAATATATTTTCTATTTCAGATTTCACTGTGTAAACATATCCAGTGTTTTATTTGATTTTTAAATTTATTATGGCTGTTGTGATTTTTGAAGGAGAGTGGGATTTTGTTGTAGAATTTGGTACCATAGTATAAGAAGTTTTTTTGTCCAAATGTTGTGTTTGTGGTTCATTGTTGTATGTGTTTTTGACTATGAGATATAGTGTTTCTAATATGTGTGATTGTTGTTATTTCTTGTTTTTTTTGTATTTATGAATGCAAAGTAGTATTATTTTAGAGTATAATTATTTTATTGACATAATGTTAAGTTTGTTGAAGATTTCATCAGTGCTAGTTCTTACAGGGACTTAGTATAATTTTCATGGTGGCTTTTTGTGTTCTAATGATTAAATTAAGAATATTATCATTAGCACTGCCCCATCTGATAATACCATATTCTAATATATATTGTAATAGTTATGATATCCTCCGTGGCCTGGGGGTAAGCTCCTTAGCTTTGAACCCAGAGGTAGTGGATTTGGAAACCCAAAATCACGTAGATTAAAAAAAAAAGAAATCCCATTGTAAAGTGAACGATCACCATTCAGTATCAAAACATTGATTGGGAAATGTAAAATTAGAAAGTATTTAATTTGTCTAGCTTATATCAAAAGGACTAACCTTGGACTTTCTCCGGTCCAGTTTCCCACCTTGGTGGAAGGGCACCCGAGGAAGATTGCCGACATCCATAGCTATCAGGAAGCACTCACAGATGGAGCGAAGAGATTCTGAAAATAAATTCTTTGCATAAGTTTGATCGTGAAATATGTGATAACCAAAAATTCTGAGAATTTCTGATGAAAGTAGCCAAGGTTGTTCTTCTTCTTTGAGTTTTTCTGAACGGGAAACTATTTCCCTCGGAGTGTCTGCGCGGAGATAAAGTAATTTATTTATTTTTTATTGTCTGTTAAGTAATGTGAATTTTTTTTATTGAAAAATCCTTTGTGACTATCGTTCACTTGTTTATTTTCGACCGGACCGGTTTCACCACGGGCATCTTCAAACTGGTACAGTTAAAACGTAAATGATTTAATTTTAATAGGGAAGTTGAGTCCATTTTGTTATTTTTTTTTTTTTCAATATTCACCTAACTTAAATACACTTTTTTTAAAGTTCGTTTTCATAGTTAAATTAATTTTTGAACGCCCCCAAATGTGCAGAATCCAGGCGGAGGTGTGCGTGACGTCATCTGTACTGATCGATACCCGCCCGTCAGGGGGACAATATGAATGGAGATTTTTTTTTCTTCAATAAGGAATTCCAGAACATTTTTTTCATTAATGCTGAATGTCTAACTTAATAAATGTTTTTTTTTTTTTTTGATAATATCAAAATTTCATACGAAATTCTGCATTTGAATTTTTGTATCTACCGCCAAAAATCAAGGAGATGCACGGTATACCATATGGCTCAATTTTCGTAGGAAATTTATAAAAATATACTTACTATGAAAACGAACTTTTAAAAAATATATATATGTGTGTTTAAGTTGAAGATGAATATCGATAAATTAAAAAAAAAAATTCAAATTCCCTATTGTACCAATCTGAAAATACTTGCGATAGGATGAAACCGGTTCAGTAAATAAAGAAGTGAAAAATGGTTAAAGGTTTTTAATCAAAAAAACTCATATTGAAATGGAATTCCACCATGAATTGACAGTTTCAAAATTAGTCTGTTAGGTACTTAATCTTTACAAAAGTGAAAGTATCATACCGTGAATCTCCTCGTTTGTATTAATATAAACGGCCATATTGTTGAAAAAGCGCAGGTTGGTGGACCGGAAGGTGTGGAAGAAACCGTCCGCGCCTTCGCTGCGGTAGTGTATGCGCACGCACAGCGCGCCGTCGGCCGCACGTTTGCTGGAGCCCAGCGAAAGGTTGGACTTCAGACTGGTCAAAGAAATCTGTTGGCCAAAAAGTGAATTGAAAAATTAGTTAGAGACATCTGTTGTATGTTTGAAACACCTCTAGATATGTCATGGGTGAAATTGCATATTACTTTACAGCCAATTTGTCAGATACGTGCATATTTCTATGTTGCGAGATTAAGCCAGAGACGATTGAAAACCGCACATCCCTTTTCCGACACGCTCCTAGTTTCATTCACATTCACACTTGATTGCTTTATAAGTTATAATAATAATAAATGGTCAGTTTTTTTGGGCGCTGCTTAGTGACTAAAATCATCTCAGAGGAGCTTTACATCTTGTTAAAGTTTGTAGCCCCTTTTAAATAGACATGTTTTCAGACTTTTATTAAAGGTTTCGAAATTGCTTTCTGACCTCAAACCAGATACAAGGTCATTCGAAAAATGTGGGCACAGTACATTGAAAGCTCTGTCCCCAAATTTAGCAGCATTCGTACGAGAAGGTTCAACCAGTCTGTTCGATCCATCAGATTTAGCCGACATGAGCGTGAGTTGCCTCTGAGACACCTTCTTTGCCCAACCCATTGGAAATTATCTTTTAACTGTATGTAATACCGCTTAGGGTCTTCAAGTGTTTCTCACCCCACCTCCCAGATACACTCTTCTTAAGGGATACTCCGGGTGACTGGTGTAATGCGTCACTGAGAAGAGTGTCGGAAGCAGGAAGTCGCTTTGCACTGCTCTGGAGGGACTGCCCTGGTTTCGTGGCTACGGTTTGTTCTGGATATAATTTTTTTTTGTGTTTCTTGTTTATTTATTTATAGATTTGTTGGTGTACTCCCGCATTCCATCTCGGATTACTCTGGCTATCGACAGAAGGAGCCGCTAAGGGCTATATTTAGTCGTCGTCAGTATCTGTACTAACCAATTTAATGTGCGTTTGTAACTAACCTCCTTCTATGCGAAAGCTGTGCAGGGAAACTTGAGGGTTTAGAGTCCTTTAAAAATTATAGATTCGTATAATTAAAAAATTAGAGTCCTTGATGTGCACGCTGAAGGAGTAACCATTGGTTACTTATACCAGGGTGGGAAAGTGGTGGGTAAATGTAATACCCCTTAACTTAATAGAATTTTTTTTTTAAATCGGGTGGAAAATGTTGATACATATAAGGGGTGAGGTCATACAAAAGAATAATAATAATTTATACAAGAGAAAATTACCAATGGTAGTTTGGTATCTTGGTGTAATTTAGCTCAATCCCGTCAATTTGCTGGGAACTAAATGAATACCTGTGAAGAGCTTTCCATCACTCCAAATTCAATCAGAGTCACATCCTTAAGATCCAATTTCTGGAAGCCAGTCACCCGATCAGACTGGTCATCATAGTCCGCCACAAGGTAGCTGTCTCTCGTCAGGATCACTATGCTGTCCATCTCTGTCTCGTTGGGGTCTCCCGTCCTGCAAGGAGAAAAGAAAAATTATTGAAAGTGAAATAGAATAATTTTTGCCTTAATTTTTTAAATTTTGCCTTAATTTTTTAAAATTTTAATTTTTTTAATTGAAAAACGTTTTTGAGGAAACGCATGTTAAAATTGATATCTATCCAAACACCAAACAAGCCGAGGTACTCAATAGCGGACATTACATGTTCGCTTCGGAGCGAAGATCACATCAAACTTCCTTCCAATATGTACTCCTAAATGTACATGTAAGGGCAAGCGAAGCGCAGTACGAATGCCCATATCTCGCGTTAATTTTGTCAGCGATCGGCGTGCTACGTCTTTACATGTAAGCATTTGAGTGTGGGCCGCGCATATGTTTATGGATAATCAAAAGAATTATATACCTACCATCATACCAATAGAAACTTAAACAATCAGGCAATCCAGAGTGGAAATACTCTCTCCTGGTGAAAGACCACCATTCAGAATTGAAACATTGCTTGAAATGGCTTTTAGCCGTGTTTGGTGACCAGATCTGAATAGCCAGGTATTTCTCCACCTTCCTCTTCCTCTTCTCCTTCCCCTCCCCAATACCTTCAGCCTCACAACATTCCCCAATTGGGGATGCCATAGTCTCACTGGCTCCAGACGGTTGGGAGCAGTTGGGACTCTTGTACGGTATTCATATAAAAAAATAAAAATAAAATATGACGAGCTTATAGAGTTTTGTAAAGGAATTATTTTTCCTTCATTTTTTTTTAATTTTCTTGGGAACCGGGATTTTTAACAAAAAAATTTATAAACTCTTCTAAGCACCTACTCCATAAATTGCTTTGCACGTTTCTGGAATTAATATACTTAATGCTGATGAAAAAATACCGGCATCAAATTTCAAATCTTCAAAAGAACAACCAGTCGCAAGTCTTGAGGTGTCTGTGAGACGTTCTTGTGCTGATATATATCTTCTCATAACAATGCCAATTCTCGAATGAAACATTGTAAGTTAACTATCTGGAACGGTTCAGGAAGTCAGGAATCCGGTTGTAAATCATCCTTCTCTGTGATGACTTTGTGGCGCCAGGAAATTGATGATCTGTACAGGTGCGGAGATATAATGTGGTAATGGTGGATGCAGTGTGGTTGGTCCAGTAAAACACTTAAGTAATTTCTTCAAATGACTGGTATTCACTTTGGTATTAAAACATTACATAAAAATGGAATTGGAATAAGATTAAACAATTTAGAAGCCCTCGAGATCAAAAAAGCAGTTAATAATAATTTAAACATTATTAATAACCAAATTAATTTAACTAATAGTCCCATACTTAATTTATTCCGGTAATCTCAGCTGTTTCCCCCCCCCTTTCCCCCCCTCCTTTTTCCTTCCCCCCCCACTTATCCTCCCTAAATAATGTCTCCCCTCCCACTCTATATGTGTCTCTTTCTTTCATTTTATATCTCTTTCACTCATTGTTTTATGTATATATATGTGCCTATATCTAATTATCTTTAGTTAATAATAAGCCCTGACGAAGCTTCGGTGAAGCGAAACCTGGTTGGCGACGGTTATTAATTCAATAAAAGTGGTGTTTTACAAATTGTGTTTTTCATTTAACAAATATATATATTTTAAATAGCTATCTCTTGAATTTATATTCATATTCATATTAATAAAAATAATAATTTAATTGCTAATATAAATTTGTTATTTAATGTTTTATAAATATTTTTTATTAGCATTTTTGATTAATTACTTACCTAAACAACGTCATAGAAATTACTGGAAATACCCTACCCAAACCTAGTTGAAACATAAAAGTCACTGAAACCCCCTTATTCAAAACCTAGTTCGCCTAAGCACAGGATCTCCTACTGAGGAGGACTATGAAAAAAATTCTATAATATATGTGTTTTTTTGTATTTATACCTTACCTTAAAATGTCAAAATTATATAGAATCTATAAAAAAAAAAAATTTAAAATGTACCATTAGTAATACCCCCAGAAGAATGAATATGCTCTTAAATGAACGAACGCCTGATGTTGACAATTTCCATGTAAATATTGTTCAATTCAAAATGCTAATAAGTATGTTATGAACATTGGATAATAAAACGTACATGTAAAATAAATAAATAAAAAAGTTTGTTTACACTTTATACGCAGCATACTGACAATTTGTGATAGCGCAAATATAAATGATGAGATGAATGTCACTTGTTGATATAAGATTGATCGGGTCACACGTTTGCAGCACTGAATGTTATTTGTGGATACAAAATTAATTATAGACTGAATATTATTCAAAAGACGGTTGGCTGCTCCAGTCAAAGTGGATTTAGCGGTAGCGACAGTTGCCGCTCGTGTGATGCCATTATGTGGTTTGATGACGCAATCTAAAGCCCATTTTGAAGGAGGTAAGTTGTCCTCGCAGAGCGATACTAAAGTGCCTATTTGCAGCCCTTCCGGGGTCCTCCTGTTCCATTTGAATCTTTCCTGTAAAAGAGACGGATACTCTTTAGACCATCATTGCTAAAAGTGCTGAATGAGCCAAGTTGCACGTTCATACCTGAACAGCTTTCCAGGATTGGTGGATGTCAAGTCAACTTGTGGCGGAGCGACCAAAGCCTCGCCGATAAGGGTTAGAGGAATGAGATCCGACGAATTGTTGGATAAGGGAGTAAGAGGACGAGAGTCGAGACAAGCCTCAACCTGCATTAGCACCGTTACAATTCTTCAAATGTCAGTATTAAGTTGCGAAACACTCTAGTTGGATAATGTTTGGCAGATTTGACTGCGCTTTCATATAATCCCCCAAAGTGTAAGAACGTTCGAGACCTAAACAGGTATAACAGAGATATGTTTTCAGGTTTTAATGGCCAAAAGCATTTTCTTCAATAGTTTTTGGGATATTATGACGTGTTGCACTTCCTCTTCCTTTCGGACGGCGTTACAGTGTCCATCATCAGGACAGATGTGTAGATTGTGGTGTAGTGTGTATTTATGTATGTAGAAGTGATACCGTGTTAATCCTCTTAGAGCCGGTATTTTTATAAAGAATAATTATTAGCCTGAAACACTCATCCAAATTGAAAAAACCTTCCGAGAAAAGATAAATGTCGCCGACAGGACTCGAACCTGCACATTCGGCGACATTTATCTTTTCTCGGAAGGTTTTTTCAATTTGGATGAGTGTTTCAGGCTAATAATTATTGTTTATAAAAATAATTGTTAACCTTTGCGCTATGCACAAAAATCTTGTCTTAAAAACTTTAGTTTATCAATTAATAAAGGTATTTTTGTTTCGAGTTTGCCTGACAGGTACATTAATGCAAATAAGTTCCAACAAATCAGGGCTGCAATTAGATATTTTAAGATTTTTAATTAAAATAATAAGTCGGTTATATTCTCCTAATCTACTTTCGGTGCGTAAGTTGTCATAGTTAATAAATTCGATACCTAATATTTATTTTATGAATTTTCGATTACAATAATTTATTAAGAACTAGCTGATGTGTACCGACCTTGCCTCGAGTTTATATAAAGTTATAAAGTTGTGAATTCTTGCTTGTCATTAGGGTGCCATAATTGATTTGACAGCGAAAGTAACTATAAACAAAGAAACTATTTGAAAATTTTATTTCATTCCAAACAAACGTTTATTTTTTCAAAACATATCTAAATAATAGAGTTCTTATGTAGGTACCTACTTGTGTTTATATTTTTAAAATACTCTACCCGAAAAAACCTTCTTCTTTTGAATATGCAATCTGTAGCTAACCAGTGTTATATTATGGGCTAACCTAAATAAAACATGGCGGTTCAATGTTTTTCATACTAATTTCAAAACATTCTAGCAACAGTTTTACATATTGGATTTCATTAAAACTATTTTCTAAACCTTCCCGGCACTAATAAGAACAAACTGTGCTATTTTCAGCGAAACCAGTGATTTTCTAGAACATCGAGGACAAAGAAACAAACTTACATTGATTTTTATATATATATAAGATATATTTCACAGAAAATCTATTAAAATGTATGAAAGAACCAATTTATAAAACTCGGGCCGCTAGAGGGTGTTAGTGCAGCATTTTGCCATCAAATATCAGGAGTTGGAGATATTGTCATTTTAGAGTATTCAGTCAAAGGGACGTATTGTCAAAGGAATAAAGTGAAACAAGGAAGATTTATGAGAGGACCCAGTAGCTCGCTTGCCTAACTCACCCCGGGTCCGCATCGATCAGCCCCCAGGCCTGCAGCACGCTGTTGGTGTCGCTGACCAGCAGCTTCTTGCAGTCCTCCATGAGGTGCTTGACGTGGTCAGGGGCGGCGCCGTGCCCCTCCTCGGTCTCCCCCTGCTCCACCTCCTGCCCGGGGTAGAACTCCCCCGCTCTGGCATGTCCCAACATGAGGTCCACGGTGGCCTGGCGGAAGGCGTCCTTGAAGCGGGACAGGTAGTAACTGGAACGATACAAAAAAACATAAGAAACCCATTAGACATCATTACACCATCTAACTTTTTTACCAACCGATGTAAAAGCAATTTTTTTTTTAATGCATCTTTCATCAATAATTTCTGCTCTGAAAACTGATATTCTACACCTGTTGCTGGTAGCATTGTTCAGTGATTGAACAATTGAGAGGTAGGCTGCAATAGGGGCAATAAAACCAAATTGCCATTAATTTATTATTAATATAGTTTATATGTGTACATTCCTGAAGAAGGTTGAGTCCAACCGAAACCGGTCCAATGTAGAAATATATATAAATAAAATAAAGTGACTTAAAACAAAAACATTTTTCATTTAAACTATTATTATTCTTTGAGGCAAAGTTTTTAAAAAGGTACATAATTTTCTTACTTATGTTTAGTTATGGTTTACTATGAATAGAATATAAAATTATGTACGGTAAAGCTCATCCCTGTTTTGAAATTTGGTACTCTAACCTCAAAACTGATCAACACCAACCGGCCATAGATTCGGAGCGTTTTGTCAGGCTTTGAAAAATTGAAACATTGAAAATTATTTTAACTATGAAAACTAACTTTAGAAAAAAAAAATAGAATATACTGGTATTTAAGTTTGAATGTCATTACTGATTAATAAAAATTAGACTGGAGTTCCTTATTAACTGCAAATTAGTAAAAACAGCATTAGTTTCAGACAAAATATTAGTTAAAACAAACATATATTTAGATAATATTAAGATGATTCAAGAAATCACGCAAAAGTATTAATATTACACCGAATAATTCAATTCAATACAAATAAACAAATTACAAACTAAATTGGTATTGGTAGTTAACACACTTTGAGAGGGATGGGTATTTTTACCCTTTACGCCGGCTCCACTTTAAAGGCGAGAAAGGTAAAGTTACCCGATTATTGCGCAACTATTTAATCTAAACGCTTGAAGATGTTCCAGACTGCACGTACATATACAAAAAAATAAGATAAGCCGTCGTTTCTTTTACGCATGCACGTTCTCTTGCGCAGCTCAATAGCGTAATAATTAATTTGTGCGGAGTCAATTATTCAGTGAATCATTTGTGCCTTCTTTCCACATTTGATTATTATTTGATGGGTGAGTAGAATGGCAATTTTATCATGTTAAATTTCATAGATTGTTTGCTCAGGAATAGGAGTACCTATTATATTTTTATGACGTGTTATATATTCATTGGACCTTTACTCTTATGAGATAATCCCGAGGATGTTATTACAATAATCATTTCCTGAATGAGAGATAACACAAAAATTCCTTAGCAAGTGGATGTATTCCTTGCACTCATACTCGTATATGGTAAGTGCGTATACGAAAATTCATAAAAAAATAGTCGATGGTTTAGAAGATAGAGCGATTTTTGTAAAATTATTTTTTATTGCATTTTCGGCTGGTTTTTACCCGCTGCACGCACCTGTGACGGTGTAGCGGCCGCCCGCTCAAAGTGTGTTAATAAAAGATTGTGAGGATTTTTCTCCAAGTTTTAATAGTGTTCCGATTAACAATTGTCCCATGCTAAATTAATATTGAGGAATGTCAATGATATTTTATTTGAATTCAGTGAATTTTTTTAACATCTTTGACTAAACTTGAAGAAATAGCCCCTTACAATGAACGGCAAGTTTAAAAAATTATCAAAATCTAACGATAGTGTTTGGAATTTTGTTTTAATTGTGTTAAAGCAAAAAGTTTTACAAATAGTGACAGAGAAGCATTTTAATAATATTATGTAGAATAAAAAATAGATACACAACAAGTCCACAACACTAAAAATATGTTTTTTGTATAAACAATCTGATTATATTAAATTGCTATGAGAAATAGCTTTTTATAACTAACTTAACCTAGTTTTTATAATTGTTGTTTTTAGAATACTATGCAAATAAGTATTTAGAATGCGAAAGTAATGATTTGTAACGAATATTACTATCTCTAAACAACGAAACATTAATTTTAAAATTTTATTTCATTCCAAACCTTTTTTTTTTTAAATATATATAAATAATAAAGTTCTTATGTAGGTATGTAGCTACTTGTGTTTTCCATTTTTAAAATATTCTACCCAAACAAACCTTCTTTTGAATATGTAATCTGTGGCTAACCAGAATAGTATAACATGGCAGGCTCAATGTTTTTCATACTAATTATAAAACATCATAGCAACAGTTTTACATATTGGATTTCATTCAAACTACTCTCTAAACCTTCCCGGCACTAATGAGAACAAACTGCAATTTTCAGCGAAGCCTGTCGAATAATTTTCGAGAAAATCGAGGATACACAGACAAACATCCGTTTTTATATATAGAGATTAATAAAAATTCATTTGGACATCAAAGAATAAACTACCATCTACAATTCTTGAAAATATAATGAAAGTACGGATGTAAATGTATAAAATATGTGATGTCTCTTAATTTTAATAAAATTCAATTTGGAATACAAAAATTTAAAAAATATTATTACGTCATAAAGCGTGCAACGAACTTGTGCATATTTATTTATCAGAGGATAATTATGAACTATAAAACAAATAATTCTAATTGGAGAAAGCCCCAATAGGAAATGGAATAAAATCCATGCATAGTTAGTGACACAACAAAAGTATTAATAATAACAATAATGTATTTTAAATAGCTACCTAAACATATTTTGACTGTACATATATACACATATGTCGTAAGTTTCTTGAACCACTTTCCTGGACAGATAAAATATATTTTTAAATAATTACATAATTAAAATAAAATTAAAACTTCTATTAAAGAGGTCAAAATATTATTTTATTTAAATTCACGTTACGCCACTGAGCATAACCGAGAATTGAATTATAAAGGGTGTTGCAATCCGGGTCACTGTTTAATTTTGACCCTTCAACTTTAAAACATTAAAGACAAAGACAGAAAGACATATATTCTTTCAACTGTTATGATCGTAGTTTGAAGACTACAAAAAACTTAAAATCAATTACAATATTATTTATAACGTCTCCGCGAATCTATCATTGCGTATATTACAATATCGGATAAACGCAATATACAAAATAAATTCTAATTTCTTGTTGAAAATCATATAAATGATAAAAGTATCGTCAGAACAGTAACTGGTAGCAATTTCATTGGCTTGTCAAACCGAAATGGGCATCGCAAAATATCAAAGGATGCCAGCATCAGATGATAAATGGCAGTCAAATTTTTCTACCGTGAAACTTATAAGAGTAATAATTTCGTTGGGGGACTATATTTGCAAACTTCTTAAAAGGGAACAAAATGTGAAATTTGGGATTGTCCAGGGTTGGCAATGTAAATTATTTTTTAGATGGGAAGATACATTAAACGGGAACTTCGTATGGCTCAGTTGTTTAAACCCATATCATATTTGGCATTTTCATCAAATCGGCCATCAACACTGAGAAACGGCAGTTAACCTCTGGTGTGCCACGTTCCCGCCAAATACAAACCACCAATGTGTCAACCATAAAATGGAGTGTTGCATAGCATGTGCTAGCTGACAGTAATTTCGTAAATACTCACTATTTGTCAGAATGATATTTTTGTTAATTGTAGTATCTTACTAGATAGTATGTTTATGTATTTATCAAAATTGTGCATATATATATAAGTAGTTTACCCAGTATAGCTAATTATATTTAGAGAAATGAATATTTTCTCCATCATTTTATAAAAAAAAATAAATAAAGAAATTCAAATATATTTTTATGGGTATTTTTTATCTATTCATAAAGCTAAATAAGTGTCCTTCACAACGAAAATAAAATAAAATGATGTTTTCTGCTGGCACAAGATGGGTAAAAATGAGTGCTGCACCAGCATCGTTATTTGAAGTGACAAATGTCAAAAAATTCAAAATTGCATAGACAGTAAATTTTACAAAAATGTCAAATTGGAGGAGAGCTCAAGCAACACCGCTAAACGTATTTCAATTTATAACCGCAAAACCTCAATGCGCCCCAAACTCTTAAAATCGCTATAAGTTTTTTGTAAAGCTACCAAAAATGATACATAAAAAGCATAGATAGATTCGCATCGACGCTAAGTCTAAACTATTACAGCGCATCCTGACCTTGACACACCGTACACAATATTAATCGCCAACATCTCCTCTCGTGCTGTCTGTATGTAATACCCGGGCACCTCCTTCTCGAGGGGTGGGATGTCTATAACTGCGAGTGCGATATTGTCGCAGGCAATATTACCGACCGTCTTCAGATCGGTCAGCAGATTCATCTCGCGTTGCAGCTCTTGATCGTCCACCTGCTGGCCAAGGAGTAGGTCGATGACCAACTGTCGGATTGCATCGGCGAAATGCTGGATGTAATATCTGGTAATAAGGGAAAAGGCAGTCTCTATACCAGATAAAACTAGACTAGATCTATTTACATACAGTAATACCTCATTGCAATTAAGATACAATACAATGGCACCGCCCCAGCCAGGAGAACTCCTGCCCTGGTGTACCAGGAGACACTGATTTTTTAAGACTTGACACACATGCTTGTTTTTTATTCTTTTACTTTTGTTTAAGGGGAAGAGGGATGTCGGAGAGGGATAATTTATTAATCAGAAATAATGATAATATTATTACGCAATACGATAAACATAATGTTTCAGACTTTACGTATACTTAAAAATGCATAGATTTTTAAATTTTTTCCTCCCTATCTAGAGAAAATAAACATTGGCGGTTTTCGTTATCTAATTTCTGACATAACTGGCTTTTGTGCACTATTTCTTTTAATCTGGATTTTAGCTACTCGTTCAGGTGGAAGTTATTTTTATATTTTGAAAGATGATTTTTGTGTTTAATCTCAACTGAATTTTTTCTCTTCAAATTTTAAGAATTTATGTTTTGAAAATATATTTTTATTGTAAAAATATTTATTTAAAATTTTTAGAATTATTAAATCATTATATTTTTTGTATGCCTACAGTGAAATGATTTGTCATTTTTAAATGAAAAACTCCCTTAGAGACCTACTATTCTATCAAATTAAAATAGCAATAACTTATAAAGTACTGAAAAAAAAAAGTACGCAAATAAATTTCAAATAACTTCACAAATTGTTATCAAGCATCAAATATGTTCTACCACTGTCAGTTTTAATTCAGGTCTGAAAGGGTTAAAGAGAAAAATATTTATTATGTTATATTATTAAAATTTACATAAGCTAGCATTTATCAAAATCAAATCAGAAATATCACTTTTTCTGACTGTCCTACGTAAGTTTTACAAAATATAAAAAATACGAAAACAATTTTAAAAAGTGGAGAAATTTAATTGCAATCGTTTCCCGGTATGTTCTTTTTTTAATAAACCTAACCAAAGTTTTGTAATCCGCATTAACGAAAACACCAAAGATAGTGTTTATGAAAATAAGAAACTACACCATACTCTTTTTTATTTCTTTTCAGCATTTTAAAGAAAAACCTTTAAAGTATTTTTTTGAAGATATTCAATATTTTGAAAAACATACATAGGACGGTCAGAAAAAAGTCATATTTCCGATTTGATTTTGACAAATCCTAATATAAATATTTTTCTCTTTAAAAAGATTCTGTTTATCGTATTGCGTAATATTATCGTAATTATTTAGAATCAATAAATAATACCTCTCCTAAACCCCTCTCCCCTTAACAGTTTGTAATTTTAGAACAATCTTTTGAAAAAGTATTCTAATTAGGTGTTTCTGGAAACATACCAAATCACAAAACAATGTTTTTTTTTAATATGACTACCGCGTAAGTGTCCCAACTGCTCGCAGCCAGTGGGACTACGATTTTCCCAAAAGGGGGAATGGTATAAAATTTAAGGAAGTGAGAAGGAGAAGGTGATGGGAAAGGTGAAGGTTTGGGAAGTATCTGACATTTCAAATCTGGTCAATATACATAGCTGAAGTCATTTCAAGCAACATCTTGACCCTGAACGTTGGTCCTCACCAGAGCAGAACTAAAAGTATCTAATCTCTGTACCATTCTGAAAAGTATGCACATACATCCATAATTTAGGCAGCAAAAGCTCACAGAGTGAGTATATCGGACATGACAAATGCATTTTTATTTTTAGATTGTATTGTTTTATTTTGGCCTTAAATAAATGATTTGTGCTGGTCAACATCCGCCGAATCCCCCCCTCTTTATGTAGCTTGAAATGTATAATAAATATTCGTACGCTGGCAGGCGATAAACAAGGGACCTAGGCAGGCTCATACACGACAACGATAAACCAATGAGAGGCCTCCGTGCGAGTCGTCTCACCGGAGCGTGGTCAAATATTCTACCCGTGGTCAAGCCACGGAGCTAACAAAAAGACGTATTTCGGCCTCTCAAGTCTCTTCTCCGCCGGTTCCCCCTTGGATGACTGGACCGCGACACCTGCTAGCTACCCTTTCCTGTTGACTTTTGACTTCGCACGTATTTTTAAAAGTGAAGATTGATTTCTTGTAATAACTCTGTACATTTTAATGTTATTTATACGAGTAAGGTAGATAGGCAGTGCTTATTGCCTATATGGACAGTGGGAAATACAAGGTGAGCAGCAGGCAACAAACGACCGCCCTTTTCAAGGCGAATTTTAATAGCAAACTACCAAAACGAACGGAAAATGGTATAGTGAGGACATGAGTGTTATATTGTCTCAAATTTGAAACATGCATTGTGGAAGATACTGTTAGTATCATCCTGTAGAAAGACCACAATTTATAAACTAAATGTTTATTACTATGCTTAGTGACCAGATCTGAATAGCCAGGTTCATCTCAACCTTCCTCTCCCCATCTCAATCCTCTCCCCAAAACATTATAATGAAGGATTACTGTAATAACCAAATAAATAACATCAGCAACATGATTAATACATTGAAAAGAACTGAAATAATAACAAGCAAAAACTACAATAAAAATACCATGGAATTCACATATGTATTACGTAACTGAAATATAATAAGGATATTAAAAAAAATATTTAATATAAATAATATGGCATTCATCACAACATTAATTATTACACATTTACGGTCGGTCATATGGTGAAAATATTTTATCTTACCGATTAGCAGAGTTCATTCCGTCCTTCATTATTCCGGTGAATTTCCGTTCTCCAGTTCTTGTGTAGTCACCCTGAAATGTACTAAAATGTTAATTAAAAAATTCTGCAGATTTTTATCATAGATTTTATCAAAAACTATCCATAATTTACAAGTAACAGATAATTTCTAGAGGTGTTATCTATGCCAATTTGAAAGAAAACCAGTGTCGCCAAATTACATAAGACTGTGTTCGACTCCTAGGCCCCAGACAAGTCAGTGAAAATATTTATCTGCTCGGGATACAATTAAGCTAAATGCTCTTTTTACATGGGGGATATGTTCTACTCATCAATATATCACTACTACATTTGTCGTGTCATACAAATAAGTACGACGATTTTAACCCACCTTTGAGTAATTTCATAACACAACTCCCTATCGAATTCCGTTACATCGCTTCGAAAGACTAGCTCACTTCATTCCAAAATAAAACAGAGAGCAAAGTTAACCCCAAATTGCATGATGTAATTTGGTCATGTCATAGGAAGCAAGAAAGGCACGCGTCACATGTTTCAAGTTGAAACTTAAGAACCCAACTGCATGTACCGCGCTGTACGCAGAGCCATTGTTGAACGTATAGTTTTTGACAAAACCACTTGTAACTTGAATACATTCACACCTCACAAACACAAACATCGCCATACAACAACGGCTAGGAAAAATTTAGCAATTTATTAATTGTTTGTTTTTTTTAAACGCTCCATAGAAACAATTTTTAAGTATTCATATAGCTGAATAAATTGTCAATAATAAAGTCCAGGATAGTTCCTATCTAAAATATCTTTAACTGTCTCAATTTTGTGTTTGAAAAATGATCTCGATAAAGTTAACCATTCTGTTGATGCAAACTTACTGGAAGACAAATTTTCTACATGTAGACCAACAAAAGGTAACAAGCAATGCTTGTTGCGATCTTTTGACTACGAGATAATGCATTTTCTTTTTGATAAATTTTATCGGGAACCAATTCATTTTGGTTCGGGCGTCATTTTTAAGATCCACATGCCCATGTCTAGATATGGTAGGTCGATGGTTCTACTGAATACCTTATTAAAAAAATATGTAAAAAAATACAGTAGATAATGTACAAGGAAATGGAAGATAGGTTATATATTTAGACATTGCTCTAAAAATGGCGAAATATGCACTAACAATGCCAAAATATATGCATAATTTACATGATAAAACCACAATATCTTTTGGAATCCAGTTACATGGGAAATTTTTGAAATTACAAGCGTGTAGGACGACAGCGAAATTCAAACACGGCCATCTCTACTACAAATCCATTTTTTTCATAATTGCCAAACTAACCAATAATATATATATATATATTTTTTAATTAATTTATTAAAAAAAATAACCTGTTTCCTCATAAATGACAAAATATGTTGACCATTTCTAGTTCGACCAGCTCATATTTTGGAGAATAAAATGGCTGAAATATGTATTAGTAACGAAAAAATGCTCAAATCTGCACTAACCATAAAAAAAGACTCAAATATGCAATAATAACCAAAAAAAATACCTAATGACCAAAAATGCACATAATGATCAAAAATGCTCAAATATGCAGTAATGACCAAAAATACTCAAATATGCACCCAATGACCAAAAATGCTTGAATATGCACCTAATGACCAAAAATGCTCAAATATGCACCTAATGACAAAAATGTTCAAATATGCACCTAATGACCAAAAATGCTCAAATATTCTCAAATATGCACTAATGACAAAAATGCTAGAATATGCAATTATGACCAAAAATGCTCAAATATGCAATAATAATAATAATAAATGGATTATTTCTATAGCGCCATTTTCGTGAGAAAATCACCTCAAGGGAGCTTTACAACATAATTTATCTAACCTATACCTTATCACTTAGACTTTCATATTTCAAAATCGTGTAAAAACAGAATTGACTTAGTTTAATCAATTTCACACGAACTAAGGGAAATTTAACCTTATCTAGGACACAACAGACATGATATTTGAATATGTTTGATCAATTTCACCAGAAGTAAGAAAGAATTGAGCTTACTTAAGATACACAGAAAACATATTTCTACAGGTTTATCTCTTCAGTGATAGTGATGAAAGATGCCAACCTTGAGGGCATTGGTTCCAGCGTACTGTCGGCTGATGACGTCTCCATTGTCAGCCCAAAGGTCGTGCAGGGCCGTCCTCAGTCCCGCCGGGAGGGGCCAGTCCGGACCCGAGAGGCCCAAACGGGTCACCTGCATCTCCAGCACGGCCTTGGCTATCGCAGTCTGGGAAGAATACAAAACAGTCTTAGTTTATAAATAATTTCTTCAAAAGACTGGTATTAACTTTGTGTCGTCATTATTAATAAATGAATTAAAAATAACTTTGTAATCACCACTTTATTAATATATACATATCAACATGTTTTGAAATCGAAGCTTTCCTCATCAGGAATATACAGAATAAAATATATATTAATAAAGTGGTGATTACATAGTAATTTTTAATTTGTAATTTTTTTATTATAGAAAATTTTTGGTGTATAAATACATTTTGAAACAGTATAAAATACAAGAAAATATGAAAACAATAAAAATCCCACAAAGGCGAAGCCTCTGTGTGGGTATTATAATAGTTTTTTTGTCACATCTCTATGGCTTATGTGAAAGCTTTCATTTTAAACAAAAATTAAAGTATTATTTTTATAAACAATAATTATTAATCTAAAACACTTATTATTTTTATAAACAATAATTATTAATCTAAAACACTCATCCAAATTGAAAAAACCTTCCGAGCAAAGATAAATGTCGCCGGCAGGACTCGAACCCGCACTCTTCTAATATCCGGTCAGATGCTCTACCGTTGAGCTACGTCGGCTACGTCGTGCTTCGAGTCCTATTTATCTTTGCTCGGAAGGTTTTTTCAATTTGGATGAGTGTTTTAGATTAATAATTATTGTTTATAAAAATAATAATTGTTACCCTTTGCGCTATGCACAAAAATCTTGTCTTAAGTTTTTAAGAACTTTAGTTTATCAATTAATAAAAATTAAAGTATTCATTTTCTTAAAAGAGTAAGTGCTAGTAAAAATAAGAAAGAAAATATGACATAAAGTGATAAGAAACAAAAAATAAATAAAACATTACATAAATTATGACAGCAAACAAAATTTACTGTTATATCACATATTACATAAGTATAATAAGGTTTTAGTGGGAGATTTAAAATCACACATAAGTAAGTATGATACTAATGTTTTGAAAGTAAGTTTTATAAAAATGTATATGTATTGTATTATTGGTGTAATAAAAAATAAGGCATTGAACAATATAATACATTGTTGGTACCAGCAACAGGTTTATTAGTTTATAAAGTATATCGATAAGTTAAAAGCTAGGTGCAATGACCCAGGCCGTATCAGCAATATCGAATTGCGCATTGTTTTGGAAACCAATGACCGCTACCTGGATTAGTGGCACTAGACCGAGTAAACGACAAAAAATATTCCAACCATCTCCATAACTATAACTGTAATGTAACTTCTGAGAAATCTCTACCTGAGAGAATGGTTACTACCAGTGTCGTGCACTCCATAAAGACTGAAAAGCTGTGCCTAACCTAAGAAAAATGAACTATAAAAAGAAATTAAAAGATTGTTTGTCAAGATGTATTTTTCCATTTATAAACTACGCATATTTATTCAGTTGGCTACGAAGGTCAGCGGAAGATACGACCAAAGGTAAAGCGGGTATGAATTATGCATTGAATATTTGAAAATGACTATTTAATTATCATCTCCTACTGATTGTTGTGACCAACTGAATATATCATCGGGTTACTAGCAGAAGTTGGTAACTACATTTTGATGTTTCAGAGAGATTGGAATTTCAAGTAACGTTATAAGTCTTAGCCTATTCTATTTTGATCTCAAGAGCACTATTGACTGTGCAAATAATGTATTTCTCCTCAAAATATCACTTACAAGTTCTTACCAGACAAAGATATTGACCACGTGGTGACAAATATCAACCTAACCTCTGCTAGCAACTCAGCGAAATGAGCGTACTTGTTCCTTACCAAATTCACGGCAAAAATACATTCTGATTTGTCGCCTTTTAATTTTTCTATAATTTCTTCTTATGGTTTGTTTTTCTTAGGGAAGGCACAACTTTTCAGCCCTTATGGACTGCACGCCACTGCTTTATTATCTATACTGAAATGGCAAATGTCAAAAAATTCTAAATGGCATTGATAGCCAATCTGATGAGTGTCAAATGTGACGTAAGACAAAACAATTGTAAATACCACGCAAGCAACCCGACTGCGCGGAGCCATGGGACCGTGGCATCCCCAACTTTGGGCATTTTGTGAGGCTGAAGGGAGCGGAGAGAGGAAAGAGAAGGGGAAGGTCGGGAAGTAAGTTGACAGTTTACATTACCTGCACGACATTGGTCCTGTCGAGACAATCGATACAGTTAACGCGGAAGACCCCATTCTGGCGGCAGATGTACCCCTGCGGGTCCCTCCAGCAGTAGCCCATGTCGGCGATGATGTCCGAGAGGGAGTTTATCAGGATGGCCACGTTTTCAAAGTGCATGCCGCGGCTGCACGGGAGAATGACATAACAAATCAATAATGAAGCGAGACAATTTAAAGATTGTAACAAAGATCAGTGCCGAATTTGCCATACGTTCATACTGCGCAAAATACATATACGCAATCTCTCAAGGGCCGCCGAAATTATTCACTGAATCATTTAAAAATTACCCATAATGTCCCATAACATGGGATAATATGTCTTCTATTGCGCTGGCAACATTTTAACTCGCCTCTAGGCTAGTATCTAGGGCGCCTTAAAAATGCCTTAGAATTCCTGTCTGAACTGAAAAGACAAAATATTTGCTTTACCTTTAACTTGAAGGGGATTTCAACGATTTTAAATTGATAAAATATAAAATAAAGCCTTACCAATACTCGTGAAAATCAAACGTGGCGTATACAATATCGGGTGAATTATAAGCGTAGATGTGATTGCTGAAGGCGTCCCAGATGACCTTCTCCCTCCCGACCTGCTCCACTAGATTCACAATGCAGACGGGCCCATAGAGCTCCTTCTCGCTGTCCAGGTGTTTGTCAAATGCCAGCTGTGTCTCTTGCTCCCCTGGTAGATTACAAACAAATTGAAGTATGGATTAGTAAAAATTGTTTAAAAATTAATTTAAATACAGTTGTCTGACAAAAAAATCGAGGGTGCTGTAATTGTTTAAATTGCTATGGCAAAACCAAGATCTTTCAAAGGTAAAAGGGTTTTATTTTTAAAAAAGCATTTTGTTCAGGTGCATATTGTTCACATTATTTATATACGGTGTTCATAAACTAGTGGTACTTTCTGAAAGGAAATTGGTTGCACTCATTCTATAAATTAACATTTTCACCTTTAAATAGTAACAATTGACTTGTTCTAATATGCAGGATAAAATAGGAAAGGTAAGATGGGATTCCAAAGACTTACCCCTGATCCATACTTTCTACACAAGGCCTCTTCTTTGGCTATCGATGCACTGAGCAAGTAAACCACCACTATTTTGGCTCTCACTCATCTGGCAATTATCTTTAAGTCTCAGCACATCTAATCTCCGTACCCTCGTCTATATGTTACCTTTGTACAGTATGGGCGGGGGCCTGTACTTGTGTCCTGGCTGGCTCCAGTACAGCGGGGCCGACCCGCGAACCTGCACAAAGGACACACGGTGCGTCTGGTGCAGCAGACACTGCTCGGTTTCCACGTAGTTGGCCACGTGGCCGTCCTCATCTATACCCCTGCGCTTGTACCTGGGGAATTATTGTGGCATTAGGGTGCGTTTATAACTAGGAAAGTTCTGTGACTGGGGAATTATTGTGACATTGGGTCATGTCTGTAACTGGGAAATTATGTTACTGGAATATTACTTTGGCATAAAAGCATGTTTATAACTAAGGAAGTTCTGTGACTGAAAAATTACAGTGCTATTGGGGCATTTTTGTAACTAGGAGAGTACTTTGACCGGGGAATTACTGTGGCATTAGGGCATTTTACTAACTAGAGAAGTTCTGTGACTGGGGAATTATTGTGGCATTAGGGCAATTTGATAAATGTGAGCTCTTTGACTGGAGATTGGGGGATGACAGTGGCATTAGGGCATGTTTATAACTGGGAAAGTCATGTACTGTGGCATGTCTGTAATTAAGGAATCAATTAAGGCAATACTGTGACATTGGGGCATGTTTGTAACTGGAAAACTTATATAACTGGGGAATTAGTGCAATGTTATGGCATCTCCGTAACTTGGAAATTACTTTGAAATCAGGATACAACTGTAAATGAGGAATTACTGTGACATTATGGCATGAAGGTAACTAAGGAATTTCTGTGACATTAGTAACAGTGCCCTTCGGTTGATTTTTCACAAAAATGGCACTATACAAATCATCGAATTATTATTATCATTCATAGGGTAAACCGTACAGTTACGGGCGCTGACAGCTATTGGACATGTGAGCAATAGTGCGGTGCAAATAAGCAAAACCTGTTAGTAAAAAGTACCAGATTTTTTCGGCAGTTATCACCCATCAATCGTATTTACCATTAATAATATCTTCTTTACCAGCCATCTCTTAATAAGGTAAAAACAAACCAATGTCTGACATGTGGATACAAGTTTCCTCGCGAATACCCAATTTATTAAAAAAATTACAAGCAATACAACCCTTTTTGAAGGTAATAAATTTACTTCCCAGTGCTTAGTAGTTAGACTAATAGTATTTAATAGTAGACGTATTTCATAGCATAATTTTATTGATTTTAATGTTATTTGTGTTCTGTAAGTGTTTTTCTAGAGGGTGTCTAATAAGTGTACCATGTTAATATATTTTTTCTATTATCGGACGACCCAGAACCTCCGTGCTCAAATGTCCTATATGAAATTGCATTAAGCTGTCATTTTATTTTATTTTTCTGTATGAATCTTTTAGACAGTGATCATATATGAAAAAGAAAAAAAGGACAATAAAGAAAGACGTAAACAATTACAGTAAAAAAAAATATTTTATGTATTCTGTATGCACCTGATGAGGAAAGGTTCGCTTTCGAAACATGTCGATATTTATATATTAAAAGCACACTTGAGGTGAACCTTCACAAAACTGTGCTATAGAAATTAACCCTTATTATAATTATCAATAATAAAGTGGTGATTATGAATTTTTTTTTTTAAATTCATTTATTTATTACAGTTAACTTCAAAATTATGCAATCAGAAAGACAAGAGTACAGTTACAAAAAAAAAACACAAATTGCTATATGTGCAAATCGGCATTCAAAAAATGGAATGGAATGTTCACAATGCAAGAAGTTATTCCATTCAAGACGTATTCCAAAAAGTCTATCCATATTCCCGAGATTGATGACTTTATGTGTGTGTCATTTTTGTTACAAAGAGGAATCTGGTGAAGACAGAGAAGACCAAAGTGATTCCTCCGTAGATAATCTATACGAGTTAGTTCAGCAAATAATTTAAATACACATTTTTCTTAATAATTTCTATTTTTTTGTCTAATGTCCAGTAACTGTAATTTCAGTGTCCGGTATCTATAAAAAAGTGTTCAGTAACTGTACTTTTTTCATATAATTAATTACCTTTTCTTTTTTTTATAAAATGCTTTGATTGTCAAATAAGAAAAGGAGCTGTGCATTAAAAGGCCGTTGATCGAATGAATAAACGGCATTTATTTAAAAAAAACTGCTTCATTTCTTGTAATTTTAGTACCCCTCTAAAGTAAAAAATGTTGTTGAATAGTGTTTCCGTAACTGTACAGTTCACCCCATCTGAAAGTAGGGATTTACTGTGATATTAGACTGTCCGTGACTGAAATGAAGCGAGAAAATAGAAAATAAAATTGTAAATATCAATAACTGGTCAAATGACCTATACCAATTTAATAAAAATCGCTTTACAGTTTTTTGGATCTGCAATGTGTGGAATGCTGGATGCCCAGAGTCCAAAATCGTCTATAATAAAAAATTGACAATATTGCCTAAAATGGCACTTTTAACTGCTTCAGCCTAGGGTGTTTTTGTTTTACCGAACAGAAGGGGGCCTGAATCTCCAAAGAAAGGTAAAAAATATGAGATATATGTTAAAAAAAAATAAAAAAATGAATGAAGAGTATTATTACCTGGTCCCGGCTCTATATCTGGACCTCCGAGAGATGAGGCTTAAGGTGAACAGCTCCCTGTGGTCCTGAGGATTCCCTCGGAGGGATTCCGTGTTCAGGTGTCTGGAGCACTCCATAGCGTCAACTTCGCACCGGCGTACTTTCACATGACCTTGGATTATGGGCACTATCCAGGGGTCGCACTGGGGGCTCTGAAATGAATAAGATAACACAAGTTTTAGGTTACGTAGAATGATGAAAATTAAAGACAAAAATAAATCTTACAGATAAAGCAGAAAATACGCTTGCTTGATGATATATAAAGCACCAAAAACTGTTGCAACGGGGAGCTCTGACATCGGCACATCTTTTTATCTGGAGTTTCTAAGTCAATGAAAACATTATTAACTTCTACATAATCATTACCATCATATATCACATGACTAACTAACTAACCATCATGCCGTTTCACCGCAGGGGTAACCAGAGAGGACGGACCTCCAAATAACACGATCTTGGCATACACTTCTTGCTTCATCCACTTTCATACAACGTCTCATACATTCTCTTCTGTTATTCCGACTTCTGACATGACCCGACTCAAGTATTTGATTCACTCGATCGTGCCATGTCTTCCTCGGTCGTCACCGGCTTCTTCTTTCATTCACATTCGCGTCATGTATTCTCCTTACACTCCTTTCTTCATTCATTCGCTCTACATGCCCAAACCATATAAGAGTCCCTTTCTTAATCTTGCTCACTACACTTACATCAGCCTTGCATTCTTTAGGAATCTCAACATTTTTGACACGATCATACATGGTTTTACCACACATTTGTCTCAGAGATCTCATTTCTACAGCATTCAGTATACTTTCATCCTTCCTCTGCCAGTTCCATGCCCCGCTGCCATACATCAGGGTTGGTATCAGCACTCCATTGTGGACTGCTAGCTTCGCTTCCACATGAATCTATGAAATATTGTTTCGCCTGTCAAAAACGAATACAATAATAATACAATCAGCACCAAATTAGTAACCTCCCTTTTTTGTATTTCTTGGGAACAATATGGGACAATTTCTAGACATTTTGTTTTTTTAAGGTAGCGTAAACTCTGTTTACGAAATAATAACTAATCCGAGATTGCCCATTACTTATTAGAAACAGGCCACTGCTTCAATAAAGAAAAAACTAAGTTTAAACGTTCTGTTATTAACACATACTTTAAATTGTGCGCCTTTGAGACTCCAGAAACAAACAAATTTTTTTTTTTTTAAATATTGTAAACAAAATAATAGCACCCTGTAAGTCACCTTCGCTAATCATGTGTTATCATATTTTGGCTCCTCCCACCTCCAAAAAACCACCCCCACTACTCCCAGCTAACAATATCTAATTACGTCTGTACTTGTATATTTTTAAGATCCCTCGTATCTAGGATGAATGAAGTATGCATGAAGAACGAGCTAATGATAAATGTAAGTAAGTCTAAAGTCATGGTGTTTGAAAGAGAGATTGCGAAAACAGTGTGCAATATAGTTATGAATGACGAATACTTGGAGCAGGTCGATGAGTTTGTATATTTGGGAAGTATGTTTACGAGAGATGGAAAGACTGATAGGGATATTGAAAGAAGGGTGAATGCAGGAAACTCCATTAATGGAGGACTGAACGCGGTTGGCGCTAACAAAAAGTTATCCAAAGAAGCGAAGCTAGCAGTCCACAGTGGAGTGCTGATACCAACCCCGATGTATGGCAGTGAGGCATGGAAATGGCAGAAGAAGGATGAAAGTAAACTGAATGCCGTAGAAATGAGATCTCTGAGACGAATGTGGGGTAAAACCATGTATGATCGTGTGAAAAATATTGAAATTCGTAAAGAATGCAAGGCTGATGTAAGCGTAATGAGTAAGATTAAGAAAGGGACGCTTAGATGGTTTGGGCATGTGGAGCGAATGAACGAAGAAAGGAGTGTAAGAAGAATGTATGACGCGAATGTGAATGGAAGAAGAAGCCGAGGACGTTCGAGGAAGACATGGCATGATCAAGTGAATCAAATACTTGAGTCGGGCCATGTCAGAAGTCGGAATAATAGAAGAGAATGTATGAGACGATGTATGAATGTGAATGAAGCAAGAGGTGTATGCCAAGATCGAGTTGTTTGGCGGTCCGTCCTCTCTGCCTACCCCTGCGGAGAAACGGCGTGATGGTTAGTTAGTTAGTTAGTTAGTAGCAAATTATTAATATTAAATAACAAATGTACATTGTGAATTAAAACTCCTCAAAAAGGAAATATTAACTTATCATTAATTCAGTATTAACGTATAGATTTCCCTTGCTACACGTGTTGCATATTGCTTATATTCATTACGACTTAAATCCAATAAGCTATTAAAAGAATGACCTTTAAATGAAAGGGTTTATTTTCATCCGGGTTAACTCAGGCTCCTCAGAAATAGCATCAATTGAATTTATATTTATGAAAATCAAATATATCCTGTACTACATCTATGTTTTTGAATGTGATACTTAAAAAAATTTTTTTTTACATTTTCTTGTCAAGCTGTAATGTTTAGATGATTATTTATTTAAATGTTTTTAAATTCCTCTCACCCCCATATCCAAGATATCCCGCAGCATGTGCTTGTTCCAGAAGAAGCGGTCATCGGCATTCCTCCAGCGGGTGGCGTGCCCGGCGGCGGGCCCGAACTGCCCCGCCCGCTGCAGCGAGCTGGTCACATCCGCCGTCTTGCAAAAGTAGAAGCTCTCCGTGTCGTCAAAGATCTTGTGCAGCTCGTCCGAAATGCGCTTCTCCAGACGGTCGCGCTCTTTGGAGTCGCGGGCCTTGCTGACTGTGTGCTTCACCTGGGGAATTAAATACGACAAATTAATATAGACATGGGTAGGTTCATTCGCGGTAGTGAATCCTTTCAGTCTGATTCACAAATTCAGTAATTTCATCAATTCTTTTT
>JAHDVE020003008.1:0-29607 GCA_022606495.2 Halesus radiatus | reverse complement strand
CATATTTATACAGAAGGATGTTTCTAGTCTACCCTATTTCCTCTAGGAACTTAAAATCTTTCTCAAAACAATTAAATATGTGGGATACCCTAGGTGAAGTGCAATGAAATGATACTAGCCAATATGGCGACAGCCCCATCTCGTCATTTATACTCCCTTGAGAGACCGAATCTCTACTCACTGATTATTCTATACAAACAAAGTGATATAAAGTGGCAACCGATAGCCCAAGGCGGATTTTCTATCGTGGAAAAAGCACCATTAAATTATTGTTACCTCCTTGATAATAATATGCAGCCCCGATCAGTTCTGCCTCTACGCAACGATAAAAAGTAGGTTATTTTCAATTAATTAGTCCGCAAAAATGATATCAAAATCGGTGTGGAGTCAACGTTTAGTCGAATAAAACATGAAAAAGAGATATTCGAGACACTCTCCTGGTTCCAGTGTCACAATGTCGTGAGATGCCACTCCACCCCAACCCCTGAACTATCTGACTATCTCTTCCTTGAATACTGCCGAATGTCATCATCTAATGAGTATTTGGAAAGACGTTAAAAATCTCTCTCGTTTTTTAGCAGGATTTTTCTTGCTCATTAAATCGCCGCAGGAATATCCTTCTTAAAAGACGTGGGGGTGTCCCATCAAGACTTAAAACCTGAAAATATTTTGATATCAAAAGGACTCACTCCTAAAATCACAGATTTCGGGGAATCCCTTGTTAATAGAAAAGAGTTGGTGATTGAAGGAATTTCTGTATGGCCTGCTAAATAAATCAAGCCCCCTTATCGAATTGGGGTTTCTCTGCCTTATTCCCCCCCTGAAGTGCTAATAGGAAGTACGGTTTCCAACAAATGCTAAGAATTAGAGAGTGGCAGAGTAGATAATTTTTCTTTGGGATTGATACTCTATAAAATAATATTTTAGGGGTTATTGATAAGCTTCAGAAATATAGAATAAAAACTAATTATCAACGATTACTGTTCTAAAAAATACATGAAAAAAGTACTTGTGGCTCCTGAAGGAGGAAGGAGAAAGTCGAGCCCAGTTTTTCGAGATGTTTCAGATGTTATTAATCTAATAGGGCTGCGGTTGATAAACGAGAATCAAAGTAGTCGATTTTGTATTTAATGGCTTGTGGTCTTGCTTAAAATATTGTATCAGTATGCCAACATGCGAATTGAGTGCTGACATCTCATTTATGATACTTCTTTTCTATAGTTTTTTTGTTTGTTTTTTCATTCTAATCTTTGATAATAATCTTTAGTTAACAATAACTACCTAATTTAACAGAAATATAGTATAACGTCAATGAAATATAATCAAATCATTTGTCGAGCTCTATGATTACCAAAACCATAACAACTTTTTTTCAAATACAAATATGTTGATCATTAGAAAATAAAAATGCATGAAATAAAATTTTTAACCTAAATTAATTCATTATAAAATCTCAATTTAATTGAGCTCATGTTACTCCTAAGAAGCATAATTGCCTATTTTCATTATGAATTTATTTGAAATTCCTGATGTATATATATGATGTTAGTTTCATGTTTGTTCTAAGAACGTTTGCTCAACGACAATCCTCGGACCAAAGGTAAACCCCCAACTTTCACTAAAAATTAGTCCTTTACAAGGTGTATTCCTCAGCGATATACATATAATACATATATTGGAAAATAAAAATTCAAATTACATGTTATACTCTTTTTAAAGTGAGCATATCTTTTAAAGATTTATAAGATTCTTTATGTTTATCAGAAAAATATTGAAATATTATTACTTTTGTATGAATTACCTGCATATAAAACGATATATAATGTGTATACAAATAGAGGATTGTTTTGACGAGAGAGTTATTTAATATATATGTTTTTGTTAATTTCGCTCGTTCTATTCGGGATAACCATTAGCCAACGATGTGGTGATTTGTGTGCTTCCTGCACCAGCTACCCTCCCTATTCCTGTACAATGTGTCTACAATATTCTACCCTTGACTCTGCCTCCAATTGCAAATGCTTTGAAGGGTACAGCCAGCGTGGAGATATCTGCGCCAAAGTCGAGGATTCTGAGACTTGGTCGATGGCTATCATCACATTTATAATATACATTGCGATAATAGCTATTTTATGTTACTTGTGCGCTAGATGCAAAGCTATAGCCAACCAAGATGGTACTAATACAAACACTGAGCTCGGACGATAAATGGTTGAACCATTGACTCAAATACAAAATTCTCTTAAAGACACAATTTTGATGCCAGTGCCCATAAACACAATAAAATCAGGAAGCCAACAGAAATTGCCGCTGCTGGTGTGTGGAATGTGTATGTAAAATTAGTGTGAGTTCAGAACCGAATGCGGTCACTATTTTCATAGACGTTGCATATAGCAGTGGGTTCAGGAAAAAAACTACTGTCCAAGTTGCTTAAAACCTCTTAAATGATAGAAATGCTATATGTGTTACTTTTGTTCTTCTTTAATAAAGGGGTTTAGTCGTTTTTGAGCACTTATGTGTATATATACAGAACAAACGAAATACATATTTAGAGCATAAGCGATACAAGTCTGATTATAAAAAATAATTTAAATAAAAACCATTTTTAATTTTTTTTTTTTTAATATAGTTTTGTTATTATTTTTTTGTAAACTAAGATGTAAGGGTCTGACGACGAAGATATTATTATTATTAATCCTACTCCCTAAGAACAGAAGCAGTTCGAAATAGACTATCTCAATGAAACCCGAAATTTTATGCAGACCACCTCCAAATACAGGCTCGAATATTGGTACCCTTTCGTCTCTGACTTTACTTTTAAGACTAACACTACTTACATCACTGCACTCGAAGCGTACTCTTTGTCTCGAATATACCAAGGTGATACTCTCGATCCTGTGCAGCTCTCCTCCCTCGAGTCCTTTAAAGAGCGAATCAACCAAGCAATCAACGACCACTTTCCTGGAGGTTGTTTCGTAAAGCTAACCACGAGGAGTCCTAAAGACTACTGTTGGAATTTCCAGGATCAGGAGTATTTTGACTGGATGGTGGGAAAGCTTACTGATAAAATCAGAAGTATGAACCTTAATTAAATTAAAGTTGAGAGAGCTTTAACACCTTAGTAAGGCAATGCTCTCTACCAGACAATCTGCAACTAATCAAGAAATCGTATCCTCGTAAAAAATGGCGATGAGCTCGTGAAGATATTCTCTTCGAGCGACCGAGTAGTGATGGACATTTCCAACCTCTTAGTCTGTGAAGATTTTTTAGAGAGATAGTTCAAGACAGGTAACTATGCTAAAGGAGACATGAAACTTATCTAACTCTGTCTCCGAGAATGGGTAGATTTCGAATGGGGGAACGAATTTCGATGTTTCTATAACAACTTCAAAGTCACTGCAATATCTGCCTACGAACAAGATTGTCTGTTCGAATATTGGATCGACAAGTAGGAAATCATTCAAAAGAGAGTATTCGAGTTCTTCGACGAGATTAAAACAAGGCTCGAGGAAGCCAAGCTGGAGAAGGGGGTGATGGACATCGCATTTTCCAACGATCTTAAAAAGGTTTGGCTTATCGAGATCAACCCTTTCGACACGAATTCGAGGGCTTCACTATTCAGCTGGAAGGAGGACGAGAATATTTTGAAATAGGGCAAAGGAGAGGTGAGGATAATAAAGGATTATCGACCTGACATCTTGGGGAAACTGGGACGAATTATGGGAATGATGAACAAAGGATCAGAGGAGGTTGTGAAGGCTGCTCTGAAATTATCAGAATCTAAGGTGTGCCTCCCATGAAAATATATTATTATTATATAAATATATAAACATCTACAAATGCAATCTGATCTTATCAGTATTGATGAATGAAATAATACTGTTGAAGATGGTGTTTTTTTTTATATAAAAGAGATGATATCTAGAGAGATTTATTTTGAATGAAAGATATAAAAAAAAGTAAATAAAATTCTCTAATTTAAAAAATAAATAATAATAATAAAACAAAAAATACCAAAAACTTGCATTAACCTTGATGGCTACAGAAACTTATTACGTCGACGAACTCCTCAAAGCAGAAGAGGAAGCTAATAAAATTATCAAGGCAGCTCAGAAGCAAAGGTATCAATACCCATCCTAAATATGCACCCTCTAATACACATATCTATACTAATGATAATAGCATACAGATAGGCCAAGCTCGAAAGTGCCAAAGAAGCAGCCAAGCTTGAAGTTAAAAACTTCAGAGAAGCGAAAGAGAACGAGTATAAGCAGTTGAAGGCAACCAATGAAGACAAAGAATTCGGCCTAAAGCTAAAAGAAGTGACTGACATCGAAATCAAAAGGATCACAGAGGACTTCGAAAACAACAAAGATAATGTTATTGAGATGCTCATCCAGAATATTCTGAATGTTGACCTTACCATCCCGCAGACGATCAGATAAAAATATACACAAAAAGATTGATTCCGTATTTTTATTTTGAAGGAAAAATTTACATTAGCTTTCTTCATCAAAAAATGATGAGATAAATATTAATTCGTATATTTGTTTTAATATTTTAAACATTAGAATAGTAGCAATAATAATAATATACACAAAATTAAGACGAATTCACTAACTAATTTTATAAAGTAAAAAGAGAGAAATTCACTTGTAATTTTAATCAAAGTTCTTGATTTTGAATTCTTATTCAGTCAATGAATCGAGTCCTTTGAATTTCCTCTTAACGTTGGCAACGTGCCACTCGGACTTGAAGTGAGCTCTCTGGTCCTCTTTGGTGCTGAGCTCGGCAGCTTTGCACGTCGTGCAGTCCGACTTCTTTTCCAAGGCTTGCTCCTCCTTCTTTTTTGCTTTGGCGATCTCTTATTCCTGTTCTTCATCAAGATTCATATTCTTGAACTCATCCAAAAGTTCCAATACGCTAGATTGATCTTATAACTATTATATTTAAGCATGAGAAGGATTATTTTTTTTAAGACATATAAGAATTATAGAAATTGTATTACATCCTTGACTTCGGTATTAGCAACTACATTTTGCAATACTTCGACACTCGTTCCTTTAACCTTTTTGCAGACCGTGTTTATTTCTCTGTATTTCGAAGGTTCGATGAAATACACCCTCACGATCTCTTTGTCTTTGATTTCCTCAGACTAAAAGTGGTCCAGCTCCATCTCCCCGAAGCTTAAATCGATCTCCTTAATCAGTTATTTCTGGATCGTGAGCTTGATCTTCATCATAGCCCTCGCGATTTTATATCTCTTCTGGAGCTGCTTAATGCAGTCGAGAGCCTGTTTCTTCGGAGGCTGATCCAGCTTGATCGGATAGTGGATGTCTTTCATCGCATTCTTGATGGAGTCCACTGTGAACTTCCTACTAGTCACAGGATGTACACACTTTTCGGCAATAATGCTCGCCACGTCTGCGTGCATGTTGATTTGCTGGATGTCTCGCTCTTTGTCGCTGATCTGGAGTTCGCCCTTCTCCAGAATAATTTCTACGATTTCGTTCTTGGTCTTATTGGGGAAGAACTTGTTGAGGTCGGACTTCTTGGCCACGGTTCCGTGGGAGGCGTTCTCGTAGATTTCAGAGCTTTGGAGGACCTCCTCGACATCCTTCTCGAGACCGTTGCGCCAGTTGACTGCTTTGTTGCGGTAACATGCGATTTCGAAGGTTTTGTTATTGATCTTGTACTTGATAAAAGCGACATTCGTCATCTTTATGATACTACCAGGTTGCTTCAACATTATTTTTTTAGATGAGAAAAAGTGTAAAGATCAAATAATATATATTAATAATAATAAATACAGAATATATGTATATAATTCGGCTTTTTAATTACAGACATAACTTTATATTTTGATACTTTTTTTAAAAAAAATATTGTTTAAAATAAACAATATCTGCTACTGTTTAATCTTTTATTAACTATATATGTGCATGTATACTGGTTGATTCTTTTTATAAAAGACTTTTGAGTCTTCTCAGTTTTTTATTTTTTATTTTTTAATACTAGCTTGGAAACGTTCATTCAATTTTTCCCACCAATAAATAAAAACAAAAAGGAAAATTAGTATTTTTTCAAAAAACAGCGAGTATGCTGTTAGAATATGATTTTTTGTTATTAATATAACAATAATTAATATCAAGATAGAATCATTCGTGGTTTGTAATTTTCAATAATACACACATCACAAACATAATTTTCTCATATAATAACATAGAATTTGCAATAAAATTTTGTATTAGTTTTATTGTATTTTCTTAAAAATAAATAGTCATTATTTGAAAAATTATTTGTTTATTTTGTTTCAAACATAAAGATATATAACATATATAAATAATAATCTGGAAAAAAAACTTTGAACAAATAAATAATAATAAATAAATAAAACATATTTATGAGTCGACCGAGTCGCCATTCCAAAACATCGAAGCCAGAACCTCCAGCCGAGATTACGGAAAACAAGAAGCTTCGCAAGAAAATCAAAATTTAAAACCCCATCGAAACTATCCAACCCAAACCGATATAGTTGACCATTAACGAGTAGTAGTCCAACAATTTCGAATAGCTGTTTGTTGGCGAAAAAGAAAGCCCATCGTCCTACTTCGATATGGTGCATTCTTTCCTCACGACAGCGTGTCCGGCACTGCCTCTCAACCCAGTCAAAGACATCGAATATAAATTGGATCAGGCATTCTTCCACTTGGCGCGCCGCTCTCCAAATTCGAAATCGAAAGCCAGCCAGCCTATTTAGAGTTTGCTGAGCAGCATCGAATAGATCGTAAACAGTTTGAACAGACATCAACTCAGCGGAAGTGATTATATACATTCTAGGGTGATTTCCTTTCTGAGTCTCTTCTTGTAGCTAAGCCTCGAAAAGTCAAAGGAAAAAAGTGGGGAAAACGCGCAGGTGCGTAGTCTCTTAAGAGAAACTCTTGAGTTCGCCAAGTTCTCAGTATATAATAATATGTTCGGGACTCGGGAGTTGGATGAGGTTTAAAGAAAAATTTGATAAATTATCGTTTTGTTTGTTAAATGGATATCTATCTAATCAATCATTTATCGAAAAAATTAACTGGATTTACTTTTTTAAAAGATGGTAAAACATAAAAAAAATGGTGGGAATTGGTAGTATTACTAGCTTTTGAGTATATAATTTATTTATTGGTAATTGGCAGGGTATACAGTTTGCTTAAAACTTCAAAGATGAAAAAGAGTTCAAAACTTATTTAGAATAGTAGAATTATAGCTATTGTTTTTTCCCTACATTTATTTTAATCATTGTCTCATTCGATATTTATTTATTTATTTTTATTTTTTTTATATTATTTATTTTATTTTCTTTTAACTATATTTTGAATCAAATATCTATATATTTATATTTTTTATTATTAGTAATGATTAAAGATCTTTTTAAAAATTACAAATATTACGACATTATATTTGAAAACGATTCTTAGATCCACACTGCCCGACTCAGTTATTTACTCAAATCCCACTATCTCATCCACCAGGTCTCCATCATTTTTAACCACCCCGAATACCAGAGTCTCCTCTACGACTACGCTCTCTACTATTCACTCAGCAATGCACCGCTTTAGTTACTCAGTCCAAGCCACGCCAGTTCCACTCGGCTGAGTGGAACAACTGTATCTCTTGATCTCAAGTGTTTATGTGTGGCGGATCAGCTTGAACTGCGCCTCAGCTTCTAATCCAACAACATTGAGCAGATCACAAAAAACACTCCATAAGGCGAGGCAGTTGGAGTCGGTATGCTGACGTTTGAGAGCATTTTCGATCTCTCTTTCCTCGGCCTCCGACTCGTCTGTTTGAACCTCGAGGTGATCCAGGATCACGATTGTTTAATCGCCCTCCACAACAACTTCAACGCCTTCGCCAAACTTAAGAAACACTGGGAATCCAACTTAATGCTGTTGCATGCAGGAATTATCCAAGTCAATAAGAAAAACCTGCTCGAAGCATACAACACCTTTAGGTTAGTGGCAAAGGATCGGTCAGATTCCTACTCTTATCCCCTAGCTCTTCTATACATGTTTTCCTGCATTGATAATAAAAGCATCCTCGATAACGGCAATAAGTAAAAGCAATTCGCGATATTCAAGGAGCTACTACTTGTTAACGACCCTGAATCCGATTCCTTTGCTCTTATATACACCCCGACCTACAAACACAAATATAGCGAGATGCTGCTGCTCGCATTATTACGCATCTGCGACGGCTATCTAGAGTCCAGTTCCCTCTACTGCCATGCTTATTTGGGGTTTGTGTTGTATTTGATCAAGGTGTTATCCTGCTCCTTGGGAAATTCGTTGGTAATGATATTGAAAGTGTGTCTGTCCATCGCAGCCAATAAAAAGCTCAAAAGACTCAAATCCGAGTCGGAATATGCTTACATGACCATCATGGATTCTCTTGAAAATGTCCTGGAGGCCATCGTTCACTGCTCCGTCGAGCTGTCCGAGCACTACGTGGTTCTGATATCCAGCTTTGTTTTTCAAAGAGTTTATGCCGAATAGTACGATCGCATTCGAAAAGTTCTCCTGAAACTTGCTATTTCCTTTGTCAGCAAGGTCGTGACGTCCTTTGGAGTCACATTTGTCCAGTGTTTGCAGGCTCTCTATTTCGTTGAAGGCTAACCCCTCCTTGAAAATGTAAAACAAACTAAGAGTTTCCCAGTTGGAACAAGCTTCTTTTAGTCTAAAGACTACAAATCCGAAATGTTGATTCTTTATGAGGAGATCAAGACGAATGCCCTAACCTCTCTGAAGCCTCAATAGTTCCAGCACTTTATTAACGACTACCACGAATGCCTCCTAAGTATATGCAGCAGCGAGCAGCCCAATTTTCTCCTCCTGCACTATCTCTTGGAGATGCTAAAGGTCTGGTTAGGGGCCTACGAGCAGCGAAACTATGTTGAGGCCCTCTTTCGGATTTACCCGACACTAAAGGCTTTTGTGGTTGAGAGCTTATCAGGCAGGCTATAAGTAGGTGATACAATATTTAAGTTTGTCTGGAGTGTGTACACTGACTTACTGAATGCGGTCCAGGACCTCACCTCCGACACACAGCAAGATATCCAGATCGAAGTATTGACCAAATTGGTAGACAGAGCCAAATTCCAACCTCAACATTTGTCCTGTATAGGGATTGTTTTCGATGGATTTCATCCTTCTGACGGGAGGGACAAAATGTATGGTTTCTAGGATTTGTCAGAAAGTCTGTTTTGTCGAATCGCTGGCAGTCTGCCAAATAGCATATGTCCCTAGTTAATATATTCTCTGCTCTCCCGTCTGTGTACTCTGAACTAGAAACTCCTTCATTCGCGTCAAATAACAGTATCTCTGCAGAGTGCTCTATTCGACCCTTATACCGAAAAAGGCAAGCCTTGGGAGCTTTTTGTGGCAGATCTTACCTCCTATTATCGTAATTCTTATACAGTCGAGGTTGAGGCATTGGTCCACTGCGCTCTCGGTATACCGAAATCGCAAACTGATGATGTAGGTTTGCAAACTCAGAGACTTCAGATCGAGATAGAGATTCGTAAATGTTGTTTTCTCAAATAGTTTTTGCCAGTGATCGAAGTGGGAAAAAAGGATTGTCTCGAAATGCTGTTAAAGTAGCTGAAAACTTTGGCTGATGCGGTGTACCGAGGCAGTGATTCTAATTTGATGCTAGCAATATTCCATAAATACTATGTATTGAGCAAATTTTTGTTGCTGAAGAACGTGGAATAAGCATCAGTAGATTTCAAGCTATTCGAACTCGAAGAGCCTACTGTCACAATGAGCTGTCTGAGGCTCATTGGAATTGGCAGGAATCTAGTGACCTAATACGAATCTGAAGTATATTTTAGAGTGCTTTGGGACCATTGTAATTCTTCCTGGAAGGAGGTGCAGGAGATCTCTTTATATCTACTCGTGCACTTCGCCGCTATTGACTTGCCGCTAATCAGCACAGTGTTGAACAGCCTCCTGACTGCAGACCAACTACTCAAAAAATTAGTGGGAGTCATGATATTGTTCAAAATTTCCGAAGAATTTGAACTAATATTAATATCATCTTCTCCTAGCTCTGCAGATCTCATGGTTTCTGGTCAACACCCCAATCGGGCACACTCGCACCCCATAGATACATTTCATAATAAAATGGCAATTCTACTCTCCTCAATCGAGAATAGTCTGAAGCATTCCATCGAGAACTCCTGGATGAAGTAGTTTGACGAGGTCTATTGGTACGTGGTGAACAAGATGGAGCGACTTCTTGGTTAATCCATTGAAACAGAGTTTCCAGGGGAACGGCAACCAACGATTGAGGCGAGAGGAGAGAAAGGAATGACACTGGACGAAGTTTTGAATTACCGAGTACGCGTCGAAATGATGCTAAAAGACTAACTTGAATAGCGCTTCTTGAGCTCCCTCGAGTCAGAAATACACCTCCCTCGCAAGATTGTTCAGGATCCTCCAATTGAATAATAAAATATAAATAGCATCACTATCGAGACATTCACATCCGGTGAGGCCCAGCTCTCTAGTAAATATAACCAAGGCGGGTAAAAACCATCGGCGGCCTTGAAGGGTTCCAGTTCAAATAAGTAGTTGAAAAAAACTATTTTTCCGAAAGATGAAGCCATCAATAAACTTCCTTTCAAGCCAAAGGAGGTGTAGATCCACATTACCACCTTTCCACAACAGCGCACCCCTAGCAAAAAACATCAGCAAAATTCTAACAATTCTCTCATTAATCCACTTAAAACGCCGCAATCAAATCAAAAAATACCACAAAAAAAACTACTGGAATAGATCAAGGAATTAAAGGAAGCGAGTGGGACAAAGAGTACTCAAGAGCAACGGTCTGCCAGTGGAAGAAACAAACCATTATTTTCGCCTTCTCTCAGCACCACGCCCATCAATCGAAAGAGAGTCTGTCCGCCATTGGTGAATTCATCGCCTCCGATAGTAGTGGATATCTAGAGTGAAAATGGGTAAAAGTTGAAGATAAATGTGTTAGATTTGAAGAATGCCTGGAAAAGTGCGCTGTAATCAATTCACAAACCCAAGAAAAGCAAATTCTGAATAACTTTTGTTTTATTTCTTAATATTTATTTTTTAATATGTTTTTATTTTTACGTTATTCTTCTGAAAATAAAATATAAAACATATAAAATAATAATTCCAACAAATTGTTTGTTTTTTATTGGGGATTTCCACTTTTGTTTCTATTTAACATCTATCAATACGGATTGTGTGATAATATATTTGACATAAAGAGAGAGATAATCTAATGTCAGAGAAATATTGATTTTTTTTTTTACCTAAAAAATAAACTAAAAAATATGTCAATTTATCTAAGGAGGTATATATCCAAATTTATTATTATTATTGAAAATTTGCCGATAACAATCTTTTTTAAATATTGTCAAAATATAATAATTAAAAACATGGATAATCAATCTATAATAAATAATAAAATTAAGTAATTTTGAAGTTTTCATCGTATCATTCTCAATAATTTTTTTAGTTGTTATATTTTCAGAATAATATTCTGAACACTATAATCAAGCATTGCAAAATTCTGCTGATGCTTTTGGTTGTTAATCAATACAAAATATTATTATTGTAAATATTCACTATTTTTTGAATAAATCATGCTGATACTTCTCTAATTTATTTAAGAAAGTTGAATTTATATATGTAGAAAAAATATTTTTTACATGTTTGTTACATATGTCTAAAACAAAAACCAACAAAAAAATAGAAGCAAAATATGAATCAATCTCCAAAGACCCTTCTGAAATTGTACACAGCTTTAAAAAAATTAAGGAAAAAGAATCTGAGTTTCATGAAATAGATTTCCTTTATTTAAACTCCAAAAGAAACTATGGTTTTATAAATTTCCTATTAAATTATTCATGTTATTTCGAATCAAGCTTCGATAATGATGCCTTGTTTTCCTAGAATTTCAGTTGGAGTTTTTTGAACACACATCCAGTTTTCCACACAACTTCTGGACTCCACACCTTGAGAGGCTTCCCAGAGCTGATGCCCCCTGTAGATGGATCAACTAAATTGGGAAGTAGATTCAGCGGAGCCAGGGCTTGAACGAATTTATCCTTTTGGTCGGCTTCATAGTCAAGAAGGTGACAGTATAGATCCTAGGCCTCATCTAAAAAAATAAACAAACGATATTGTGGATTCGATTTTAAAATAAATTCAAAAAAAGGAGAGAGAAAAACAACAAATAAACATATATATAGTTTAAAAATAATGAAAAAATACCTAGATTATAAAGAGAAGTGATAAGCTTGGGCTTGTTGAGAACAGTCAGTTTCACAGATTTAGGCTGGGAGAGGATGTTGTCGGAGAGAGAGTTTGATTCCAAGTCGTTGGTGGTGGAAGTAGGGCACTGGACTTGCTGGTCAGGGTCTCCTTTGGAGGGGGCGACAGATGGGTCGATAGCCGGGGGGTTAGCAGCGATAGTCGAAGTTTTAACCTTCTTTCTGGGCTTGGAGACGGGGGCCTAGGTAGTATTTGTGGAGTTTTTGGCGGCACGAGACTCTGAAGGTTGTTTTTGGAGGCTGGGCGTGGTCGTGTTCTGAAAAAAAATAGAGGGAGATAAGGTTTATAATGTTTTTTTGTGTGGTGGTAGTTATTTCAAAAATGATCATTTAGTTACTTCCATTTTCTCAAATAGTTTTAGATATTGTTCAATTTTCTTTTCTTCTCGACTTAGTTTTTTTTCCTTTACCGTAAACTCTTCCGGGACATAGTCGAATTCTTTAGTGAAGCCTGACATTTTTTTAAAGTACTTTATTTTTTTAGAAAATATAAATAATAATTAATTATTAATATTATTTTTATATAAATTTATGAAAAATATATATATAAAAAATATTCCATTGTTAAATCTGCACGACTATAGGTTTTACTTAGATAATCAAAGGTTCGCTGACCAAGAATTTTTATGTATTTCCTTTAGATTTTTTTAAATACAAATATTATTATGAAATTACGTATTTTTTTGTGTTTCATTATTTTGTTTTTGTTTTTATGTGAGTTGATCAAAAAGTGTTTTTCGATAAACTTTCAAGTTTTTTTAAAAGTATTAAAAAAAACATTTGTTCTGCATACTTGTTTTGTAATTCATTTATTTTTGCGATCTGGGATTTTCGAAAACCTTGAAGCATTAATAACCATCGTCGATTCCTGAAGGTCTGGGCTTGAAATGTAGTTATTTATACTTTTGTATGTGTGAGTGTTTTTTTGTTTAAAGAAAATTATAAATAAATTAATAAATAGTTTATAAAAAACTATATAGGTGATTATCAAATATTGAACAGAATATTTTTTAAAAAATATACATAATACAAAAGAATATTTTTTGTGTTTAAAAATAAACCTTTACCTTGTTATTTATCGATTCAGTTCGAAACACTAAAAACCCTAATTGTTCAAATAAATTGAGTCATACTCTGCCTTAAGATCGTTATAATGTTGAATATATTATTATTATTAGTATTATTATTATAATCGGTATAGCTATCAATTCGAGTAAAATATATTTTTACTACAATAGCTGAATTGTTTGTGGATTCGGTAAATTATATTTATATTTATTATAATATACATATATGCTTTAAACAATTAATTATATAATCTCAAATTTATCGATTATTATAATAAAAAATACTGTACTGTTCATATATTTATATATATTATTACAAAGAGGTATTTCGTGCTTAAACAAAATATCACACTGTTCGATGATGAGCCGATAAACTATCAAGAAAAAATTGCTCGATCAGATCGACCAAATTAAACCACATCCCCAACTTACAAGCATGGAAGATGTGCTCACCTCAGTAGGCAGTCGGGCTTCACTTGACTTTCCTGTTAAATACAACCATTATCCTAACCCCATTGTTCCTGTCCCGTCTTTTCCTTCGTTTTCCAATCTACACCTACACCAGTATCACCATCCTATCCAAAAGTCACAGCAACTAACAAACCAACCACAGTTTCACTTCAATTATCCGCCGCAGCAGCAGTTTCGTCCCCGTCAGGTTCAACAGCCACAGCCCCAACCACAACAATCATACTTGAGCGGGCATACACAGCAGAACAGCCAGGCAGTCAGACATCCAACTATCAATAATTTATCTCATCTACAACAGTTCATGGCTCCAATAACTCGTCCGCTTTCGATGCCTTCAAAGCCAATTCAAACCAACGTACATATCATTTACACTGATCCTATCACTTTTAAAAACAAGCAACCGCTTAATAAAATTAACAACAATAATAACAATACTAACAATGTTAAGCACAGACCTCTTAATAATAGTAATAATCACAACAATGTTAGTAATAATAATATCGCGATCAGCTTTGGCACAATACCACAGCTGCCCTTCCCAACCAGTCAAACCAAAATCAACATTCCAAGCTTGTCCTCATCCCTTAGCAAAATTGCGTCGAACATTCAAACAAATACTGACATCCCAGCGAAATGCAGCCGAAGCATCATAGACAACAAACAGGTTCCCCCTTTGCTCAGCATGTCTTCATTTGAGAAATTATAGGCAATTAAATTCTCAGATCCAGCCATCAGCGAGAAAGACAGCATTGTCAACACTATTATTTCCCATGTTCAAACTCCGACAGTAATTTCATAAGTAGATAAATACCTCCGCATATCAGAATTTCCAGCTGGTATTAAAAAATATCAACCTGTTGCAACCGTGATGTAACAGGAGTTTGACGTTGGAACTAGCATATAGGAAATTAGCTCTGAAAACTGCACAACAACTACAACAATGCAAATATTCCCTGTCACTCATCCAGAGACACACGACCCAACAAATGAACTACTTCACGACCATCAGTATTAATTACCGAAGCAGAGACAGAATGAAATTTTAGAGAATCCCGTTCAACACTATCCTCCACTCCTCGAGTCCCGCACTCCCTTGAATCTGTATAAAAGAGGGGTGGAATAATAAAAATACTAATCACTTTCTCCAATGATTACGATGTAAAACCCCTTTAAACGCGCAGTGCCAGACATCCTAAAACATTTACCGAAGCGTTCTGCGTCCCATAACAACTTGAAAACTTTGGAAAAATAAGAAGTTGCGATCCCAACTCTCCGCAAAGAAAAATCTCCTCTGGAGCTGACTCGAAGCATTCCTTATTTTAATTATTCAAGCTTCAATCATCGTTACTAAAATGCAGAAAGACCAATAGAGCTTCCCAAAAATCCATTCGATCGATGTTATACCAACAAAGTTGCTCCATTGCTTACCAACAAATTTATGAAACCTCTTGAGTTCGAAAACTCAAAAGATTACAAGCGAAGAAGTCCCTAAATCAAATCCAAAATTAAGAAAATTACTGCAAACGGCAAGTTTTCAAAGGATCCTTACCTCTTGATTTCCAATGCCAGCAACCGAAAGATTGGGAAATACGAAAGAAATGAGATGCCAGAAGAGCGGAATAGGCAGAGTAAAGGAGTGGAGACTGATATTAAGGTGAAGGATGTGAATACTATGGAGGAGCACTTTCAAAAGAGATTCGAGAAGTAGAAAACAAATGAATTCATGTCAATGACTTCGTTGGGAGACTCGTTGGTGAGCAGCGCGCTGAGCCCTTTAGATGTGTCAAGCATGATGAAGAAGGAGGAAGAGTATTCGAAAAGTAGATCACCATTGTGTGGACTCGGCCTGAACGAAGCTCGGGCTGAGAGAATTTTAAAGCGATACAATTCCAATCCAGTATTTGATAGTTTCCTTTGATATTTTTCCTTATTTTTTGTTTACTTTTAATATATTGTGATTTTTTGTATAAGTTGGAATATATTTGAGAGATAGATAATAATGAGATATTGTATAATATATATATACTTCTTTAATATGCCTAAATATTGTATTGAACAATCTTTGGTCGAAAGTGCGAAATCTATATATAGACATAAATAAATATATAATCCTGTCTAATCTTAAACATTTCTCCATATAAAAATGGAGTATATAATCTGTTATTCTGTTCAATTCTTATTATTTTTTTTAAATCAGATAGAAAAAACAATGGAAAACCCAAAAAATGTATATTTTACACGATAATACTTCATAATAGCATTACTATTTTTTTAAAAAATAGTGATGCTTTTTTCCAAAAAAACAATAAAAAATAATGTTTCAACAATACATACATCTATATACATTTTTATACTGCCTGTTAATTTATAATAGTTTATTTAAAAAAAAGCAAAAAAAACACATAATTTCTCTAATTTCTTTTTTAGACCAAACTATATTCCAAACCGCAAAGAGAGGTTTGACCCATTATTGTATGATTGATCAGAAAGCTACAACAACAACACAAGAAATAGTCGAAACTTAAGGCATCGAATCTGCCGATACTTTTGAACAACTTGGACTTCATGAAGATCTCCTGAGAGGAATTTATGGTACATTATCATTGTTGAAATTTTTATTCTGAAATTTACTCTTTTTTTTTAAATACGTATAGGTTATGGGTTTGAAAAACCATCGATCATCCAACAAAGAGGTATCCTGCCACTTATCAGAATCAAGGACACCATCGCCCAAGCCCAGTCCGGAACTGGCAAAACAGCAACGTTTTCAATTGGAGTGCTCCAACTCATCGACACCAAGTCTACCCACTGCCAAGCACTCATCCTCGCCCCCACCCGAGAACTCGCCCAACAGATCCAGAGAGTCATTATGTTCATCGGCGAGTACTTGAAGGTCGTCTGCTACACCTGCGTCGGAGGAACCAACATCGTTGACGATCGCAAGAGACTCAAAGAAGGAGGCATTCACGTGATTGTGGGCACTCCCGGCCGAGTGCTCGACATGGTCAGCAAGAAGATCATCAACGCTGACCACCTTAAGATTTTAGTACTTGATGAAGCTGACGAGATGTTGTCTCGAGGTTTCATCGAACAGATCAGAGAGATAGTTTTAGCTCTCCCCAGCGAGATCCAAATCGCTCTTTTCTCGGCTACTATGGCCCCAGGTATTGATTTTTATCCCTTATTCTTATCTCCTTTATAATTATTTTATCTATTTACCTCTAGATATCCTGGAACTGACAAACAAATTCTTAAGAGACCCAGTTAAAATCCTGGTCAAGAATGAACAATTGACCCTTGATGGTATCAAGCAGTTCTTTGTGTCCATGCAAAAGGAGGAGTGGAAGTTTGACACCTTGGTCGAGCTTTACAAGAACATCGAAATCGGCCAGTGCATGATTTTTGCCAACAAGAAAGAAAGAGTCATCCAACTCGCCCAACAACTCAGGGAGAAGAACTTTGTTGTTTCCGAAATGCACGGAGATATGGAAATGGTAAACAATTTTTATTAATAACAAAATATTGTATTTGACACAATTATTTAGATTGACCGAGAACGAATCATGAAAGAGTTCAGAACCGGTTCCTCCAGAGTGCTGATCAGCACTGATCTTTTGGGACGAGGCATCGATATCCAGCAAGTGAATTTGGTGATCAACTACGACCTTCCCACCGAGAAGGCCAAGTACATCCACAGAATCGGCAGATCCGGTCGATTCGGTCGACGAGGAGTCGCTATCAACTTTGTGATTCCCTCCGATGCTGCGTTCCTGTTGGAGTTGAAGACATATTACAACACTCAAATTGACGAACTCCCCAACGATATTGCCAATATCTACGCCTGATATATATTGTCTTCAAAATAAAAAAATAAATAGAAAATATCAATGTATAAACAATATTTAATTTAAATCGACTTATTTACTTATAAAAATAAAAATATAAAGTATTAGAAAAAATAATAAAGTAATTAAAAATTTATCACTATTTTTAGTAAATTTTTTTTTTTTTACTCTAAATATCAATTTTTAAAGAAATAAATAAATATATTGTTAAATAAAGTGGTGTTTATTTGTTCAATCCATATTTTCAGCTTAACAAAGCACAACGAGCAATAAATCCAGCCACTTGTAACTATGTGGTCAGAGACTCCAGAACTCTCCGCTTCAGTTCAGCAATGAGTCTGACCATCTAGTACAGTTTTTATTTGGAAATGTCGGGTTCCTTCTCCAACAGCATTAACACTTTATAGATGTGGTTAGTTATATCGTAAGTGGAGTACCCCTGCTTAAATATCTCATGGAGCAATCCCAGGGCTTCACTGATGTTGCCTTTGTAAGCGTGTAAAAGTATTTCCTTAATAGTTTTCGTGTTGGGCGCATCGCAGATGTGTTCGACGATTTACACAGTGATCATGGCGCCTTGTCCCACTGTATTCTGGTGGCAGGCTTGCAGGTTATTGAGTGTCTGCCTCATGTCACCTTCCGAAATGAAAAGTAGTGCCTCCACTGCCTCCTTGCTGATGTTCACTTTCTCGAGATGCATAACCTTGTTGACGTAGGACATCATTTCATTCTCTTTCAGCTTATTGAACCGCATGATGACGCACCTGCTTTGGATGGCATCGATCAACTTGGAGGAGTCGTTACAACTCAATACAAACCTCGTTGTCTCGCTGTTGTTGCTAATGATCATCCGGAGAGCATGCTGTGCCCCTTCGGTAAGGTTGTCCGCCTCGTCAAGGATTATTATCTTTGTCCGTTCTTGGCCTTTCTCAAAACCCACCTTCTTCATGGCAAAGTTTTTAATCTAATCTCTGACAGCATCGATTCCTCTTTCATCAGAGGCATTAAGTTCCTTGACTGCTTCTTTGTATTTATCACCGAGGAGCTGCCGAGCAATACACAGCACACTAGTAGTTTTTCCCACTCCTGGAGGACCTGTGAGGATCATGTTCGGTATGCTTCCTGATAGTAGAAATAATATGAAAACACATATGCATTTGATAAGTAAATGTAAAATACCTTGGCTGACACAATTTCTGAGCGATTGAATAACTTATACGTTTCCAACAACATCGCTCAACTCTTTGGGTCTATATTTTTCAAGCCAGATTTATTGGATCATCTGTATTTAATCTATATTGTTGACTGGTCGAGTTATAAAGTGTGTGTATTTATTGGGTGTAAATTTAACTCTTTTCTCTCTCTTAAATATCTTTATATATATATATTTATAAAATATAATTGGAGGTAAAATTCTATTTAAAATAATGAATTACCCGCCATTAACTTTGGATATCGGAAATACGAATAATTTTATGGCTTCAAATAATATTTTGCGATATCTTCCACTCCTTCTTTTATTATTTTTCCTCATGACAGATGTGTATAAAAATGTATTCAAATAACAAAAATAAACAATGAATCATTAAAGATAGACAAATGTAATAAAAATAATGGAAAATTATAATAAATTATAGAAATTTTAAATTTTACGAGTCAAAAATTAAATATTAATTCATATATACATACATATTGTACTGATTTATAGCCTTCCTCGACTTGGTTAAAAAAAATATAAGTCTATAAGTTTGTATCATCTACAATCTCTTCTTTTTCATGAGAACTCAAAGGAATAATGAAAAATGTGCAACACTGAAAGATTTTCTCTCTGATCCCTTGTTTAATATTGAGGGCACAGGCTTTCAAGATCAGCACGCAGCTTTCCAAGCATTGGAAAACCTTCTAAAATAGTCGCCCGTCCCATCGAAGCTAAAGAAAAACGCTTAAAGGATCGCTTGTGTCGTCTTACCCAAAATATTAGAATAAGCAAATTTGAATACAAATTGTGGCCCAGGCAACAAAAATATAAAAATCCTAATAATTATCGTGATGCTGCTCATCATGTCCAAAGTAGAGCTCAGCACAAAATCATTCCCTTCTGTTTGTGAAGCCATAAAGAATGCTCTCATTGAGCTTGAGAAGGGTTTGTAACCAGCTGAATAATTGCATTTAATGACCACTTTATAGCAGACGAACCTCGTCCTCCTACACCCGACTACGGATATCGTAGTTCGACACATTAGCCTGCTCAGATCAATCTCAACCTCTAATGATACAGCAAGTTACTGTTTGCGGACCTTAGTACGAATTTTAGGAGACGAAAGCATCACGAGCGAGGATAAATTCTCGCTTTATCTGGGTTTTGTTTTCACTGCTACGTAAGCAGATAATAATAGTAAACTGGTCAAGGTTGGGCTGAACGAGTCCCAACGAATCTATCGAGTCCTTGCCGATCCACACATAATAAATCGGGTAATGCTGCTCTACCATAAAATGCAAATTGCTAGAAAACAAATTCCTGGGATGAATTTGCTACTCTGGCTCAAGTAATACGACTTTATCCTCAAAGATATCCTCTCTCGGCAAACAATCTGCGAGTTTAGCTATATCTTCATACTTCCTCTCTTCAGTCCTCCTGAAAAAATAACTATTGAAGTCGTGGAACGCTTCCATCCCCTCATTCTGAAGATACTCGCAGAAAAAAGTGTGGACGAGGTCCGGGAACAGTCCCGAGACGTACTCCGTCCGAATGACGAGATCTTGTTAAACCTCCTTTCAATCGTAAGGCTCAACTCGAAGTTAATGTTTGAGCGTGTCGAACACAAATTCGAGGTACAGCTTTATAATATGGCTCAGCAAACCGAAAGCTGCCTCTCGTTGAAACTAAAACAAAACCAAAGCTTGCTCTGTTTCGCTCTGCCATAAATACTCAAGGAGCCTTTAGCTTTGTCATCAAATTTCTACAAGGATCTGGTAGGTCTGGATGAGCCATTGAGTCTGTTGAAGAAGGATCTCTTCGCCCAGATCATATCGAAAATCACTTACTTTCGGCCTCAAGAGCATAGTGTAGCTTTTAATTAACTCTTGAAGATTGTTGGAAACAAACTCATTGACTAACTCCCTCCAGAAGACTTCTCTAAAACCAATAGTCATAGTTTTAGTAATAGCATTGCTAATTCTGGTGATTTATTTCACTCAATGGACCTACAGACTCTTATCAGATTGATAGGGTATTTGTATCACAACTACATGGAGAATAGCATTCCTTCGCAACTCCAGTATCGGCTCACAATCATCGAGTCTTATTTTCCTGGAAAAGATAAATTGGTCTGGATCAGGTTTTTGGAAGAGCTAAGCATCGGCGACAGATACTTCATGCTGCAAATGTTCATGGAACTTTCCAAAGACCATCTGGCTCGGGTTCTGCAAGTGTCGTGGCCTTCACTAATCGAATAAATAAATATTGAATTGGATAAGCCGAATATCAAGGGACTGGCTGTTAAATTCTTTTTGCTAAAGCATCTGATGCAAATACCCGACCCCTCTCTCCCCATTTTTCGTAAGAAAATAGTGGAATACCTTTATAGCCACCTCCCTACCTTTTTGGACCTGTACAATAAAAAGACACTGATCGTGGGCAGCGTTCTGGATAACCAGTAGCTCAACCTCACTGAAGCCGAACAAAAAAACTACATAAAATCGCTTAAAATCTAGAAAGTCATCTACGAGGATTTAGTAGATAATATCTATTCGATTCTCGGATCCATCAGGGAAATACGCAAATATATCTCTGCTTTCCATAACCCAGAGCACCTCATCGAAGTTCTCGACACTCACTATAATTCCTGTCGACCTTCTCTCTCAGATACTTTGGGAACCGAGCAAAAAGAGTCAGGGTTTGGGCAGACGAGGCTTGTTCTATATACTAACCTGCTGAAAGTCATGGGAAGGCTGCAGCCGATCTCATCGCGCCAGTATTTCTTCTAACATCTTTCGAAAAGTCTCACAATGCTCAAGAAGATGAGCGTTGGAGGCATAGTTCCGAAAATTCATGCTTTGAAATAATTGAATTCCCTGCAATTCTAGAAGATCTTTAGCAACAACCTGGAAACCCTTTCAGATATTCTATCGATCTGCATGTAGTTGATTTCCTTGAACCCATCCAGCCAGCACCTTGACGATATGGTTGTTGAGGCCAAGACTGTCGCTCTCAATATCTGTTTAGACTCGTTAAAAGCATCCGTTTCTTCCGAGAGCATTGTTCTTCAGTTATAAGCAAGAGTTATAGACATACTTCTCAATCATCCCTAACTTTTGGGCAAAGCTGAATACTCGCTTAAGGTAATGTGTAGGCTCAAAGCAGCTCAACTCCTCGACTTTATGATCAGCCATAACTACATATCGAAGAAGCAGTGGCCTAAAATATTTAGCGTTAAATGTCTGCTGACGTTGGATGAGGCAGTGGAAATTCGAATATTTGCAGCAAAGTCGATAATCACAAACACTAAACAGAAGTTGAGTCCCTATGCTAATTTCCTAATTGGCACTGAGGACCCCAACAGACTATTAGCAGATACATACCAAACCATAACAAATGGGTTCCTTTAAAACATAAATACGAAGATAATTCCTGATTTTTTGTTATCTCTTTTGTGCTCGCTCGGCCTCATCGGAGACTAGCAGTTTGCAGAAAAAATTATAAGCATGGTGGTCAACAAAGTAAAGATCGAAACCATCGCATTCTTTACGGCCTGCCTCAAACATCATAGTCTTCAGCGGCTTCGGAAATTAGAAGTTTAATCGCACATGAGGTATTTTCTGCCGATAAGGAAAATTAGTACTTAGCAGTCCAATCCTGCTATTCATCGGTACATAGAAATGCTTAGCTAAAGACTCTAAAAAAGGAAGAAGCCGAAAGCAGCAAAGATTGATACTCATTAAATTAATTTCAGAAACCACTTTTTATTAGAAAATTGAAGCTCCAACACTTTCATCAGTAAAAGCTATAAAAAATGTGGGTTTTTTGGAAAATAATAAATTATTATATGCAAATATATAAATTTCATTTTATAGCTGTAAAAATCAAATTAATTCGTCTTTCGAAAAAGATTTTACAACGATGCTTTTGTCATCTTGCACTGCTTGGTTTCTTTACGAATCTTCGCACTGAATTGATGTTTTTCATGCATCGGCAACATTTCTATTTCACATCCCGACTCCTCGCGGCGATCGTCCACGTTTTAAAGCATTTCCAATGAAAGTCGGAATGATCACACGGAGATAAGACCATCTACACTTTTTATATTTTCTCAAGGCATATGATGCAGTGGGTGTCCTAGTTTCTGTTGGAACACTCCATCGCACTTTAATCCTCCCTGACCAAAGTTACCTTGAGTCTCTCGACTACTTTCTGCTATTTGGAAACTTCAGCCAATTGCACATCAACTCTCCTTGGCGAAAAGGCTCGATTCGAGATGTAGCCGATGAGGAGCATTGCTAAAAACAATCCTCCTACGATTGATGTAATGATAATTATAATTTTCTGAGTAGGGTTCAAGGATGTCGAGGAAAAGGAGTCTGCCGTGGCGGTGCTGGTTAGATTGTCGCAATTTACGCCCAGAAGAATTATGGCTAAAATCAAACAGGTTTTCATAATGTGCGATTGTAACAGTATTTTATATTATTTATAATATGAAAGTTGGAGCTAAAATAAAATAAAAAATATAGATGTGCATATTTAACTTTATAACTGATACTCTGCAAAAAAATAATTAATTACACTATATCAATATTACATATAAAATGTATTCTTAACTGTTATGAAAAATAACTATGTAGTAAGATTATATTTATTTTCGCCAAACAATATTACTTTTTTATTTATTTATTTGAAAAATTAATATAGTTAAACATTTGAAAAAAATATGTAAAATCCACTTATTTATGTGAAAGAAAGAAACTATTTATAGCACATCACCCCATATTAACTTCAGATATTTTTGTCTTCAAACATATTAACGAGACTCACCAAAATGCCAAACTGATTGGATTTGATTGGACTTGATAAGTAGCCTTTCTCTACTATTGATTCAGCATTATATTATAAAAAATATCAAGAGAAAACATTCTCTATACATTCGCAGATCAAATATAAAAATCAGATCAGCTATAAAAATTGAGAGTTAAGAAATCATATATATTAATTAGATTTAACTAATCTTTTAAATTTTAGGTAAGCTAAACTCACCAAATGAAAAGTTAATACAAATTCCCAAAGTATTATTCACAGCTTATACTACCCTGCCTTGAGAGATTCAGCCTCAATTATAATAACAGTGGCTGCTTCATCAAATAGATTAAAGTAGCACTCACTTGTGCCTACTCTCTGCAGCCTCTAAAGTAACCTGCCAAAACAGCCAGCTGTCGCCACCACTATTGCCTAGAATAAACTCTACTTCGTGAGCTGGGAGTCTGCCCATGTGGATCGCAAGTGTACGAGCCAACCAATCCTGTGGTGAGAGACGAGGTGACCGCAACCATTATCGACTATTTCAAATAATTCGGCATAACATCAAAGCAAGCCCATATTGACCTGGCATGGAAGGTTATTTTACCTGTCGGGAAGTTGGGGAGGTTGAAATACGAGCCCATACCTTAGCTATAGTTCATTCTAGGTTAAAACGGAGCAGTCGATACGAATACTAAACTGATAAAGTATAGCTGTCCTCATATGAGCAACGACTTAAGTTATTTGGTCAGGGATTTTTTAGAGTTTCTATCTTATCAAGCCTGCTCTTGTTCTTTCAGCGGCATTATTAAACCTAAAAGGAGAATAAAAATTGATCTATGAATACGTATAGTAATATTTATTCAATACCTTAGGTGAATATTTTGATTGACAATTTTCAATTTGAATAATAATTATTTTTTTATTAAATTAGATTATGTTATGTATTTTATCTATTTTTGAATTCAATCCGCCATTAGATTTGCCTTCGAATCTCCCGAATTACTTGCCACTTGGCTGGGTTTAATTTTTGCACTTCTATTCACATCTTTATCCTCGTCCTACTTAATCATGTCGAATGGATTCACTTTTCCTGCCAGCTGGTTTTCATTCTGGTCATTATATAGTTTATGTAAGGTCATCTCGATGCTGTTGCTTCTCCCAGCATGTTCCCTCATCTTTTTGTTCTTGGATTTCTTGCTATTACTTTCTCCTTCCATTGAGGATTCAGAAGAGGATGTAAATTGATGGCTGGCGTTTGGCGGTACTTCTAAAAAGTTCCTCGACTGTGGGATAAATGAGATACTCGGTTTTATCAGATACTCTTACACGTCTTCATGTCTCTTGAGTGGATATAGGGTAAAATAGTTAACAGGAAATTTGATTTTGCTATCTTCATATTTTTATGTCTCGAGCTCGAAGTTCTCGTTGAAGAGTTTCCTGATGATGGACTCAATCGGGAGGCAGAGATACACAATTCCAATGCCGAGCATCACGAAATTCTATGTGAGTGCAGACCCTCGAATCTGGTAGTCGAAGAACATCTCTCCTGCAGGTTTTAGCACCAACGTGCACTAAAGCCACCCTATCATCTTCTTCGACAGGGATTTGGAAATACTTCCCTTGATGCTGCTCTTTTTCTGGAGGTTGTATCTGTCTATGAAGTAATAAAGTGTCAAGCCAGCCAAGGATAAGATCGCCCCAACAGGAGTCAGTGACACGTACAAAAACGTAAACCACATAGTTTTCATGACTTCGGCGTATCTCTTGCCGATGTCATAGGTCGGATACTCCATTATTTCGTTGGCCTATTGCTGTGTATAATGGTTGCCCCCGTATTTCAATCTCCTTTTCAGTTTGAAGATAAGGAAGTCTGGGTTTATGAGCCAAACTAGAGGCGGGAAGGCTGCGTTGAAGATGAACATAAAGGTCTCCTCCTCAACAACTCCGAAAGCGTGTGAGTAATTAGAAAAAACGATTGCTTCAACAGCGAGTGTCATTAGGGCTGTGGTGAAAAACATACCAACAGTATACTTTAAGGCAAATGATTATTGGTACGAAGAATAGTTCAGGTGTTTCTACTTGTCAGTGATCTTATGAGCGATCCAGGAAAATACGAACTTGTTAAATAAATTTACCAAAACAATCGAAATATACCCCAAAGCTATCCCAGAATTATATTCGCTCAAATAAGTCGCAGGATCAGAAGTGTATTTGGCCATAGCTTCCTCGATGAGGAGGGACTTTTCTTTGATCAGAAAAAAGAATATAATTGTAATGCAAATCAGAATTCCTATGCAGATCAACCAGCCCAAAACGATGCTGTTAACTCGTTCCTTGCGGCTGCAGTGGATGTTCTTCCAAATTATTTCGGTGGGTTCTCGCGCAGTTATGGCTATCAGCCTCTCTACTTTTTAGTTATATGTCGGAAAGAACTATTTGATCTCTTCTTCGTCCAGGCTGTTCAGAGTCTCGAGAGTGCGTTTTTTCTGTTCGGCCGTGTTGAAGACAACGAAAGCTGACCCGATGAAATATAGATTTTATTTCTTACGCATATACGTGATAAAATGTCCGATTTCAGATCTCTTGATAAAATACTATTTCTCACACTGCTTGGCTCGCTCTTCATCACCTTTGTGGATCGCCTATTTTTTGTTCAGGACTAGCCTTTCCAGCTAGTGGCTCAGGATATGAAAATCTCGACAGTCCTCAATAATCAGCATATCCATAATCTGGACGTCAGCCACAACTTTCTAGATGAGACGAGTAATGAGCTGTTCATTGTTGGTATTTCCTTTCGGGATACCTTATATATAAATTGAGTAGTCTGACATGGTGCAGAACTTCTCATCAATGTAGTCCGCAAGATGAGTCTGCTTCTCTCGAAAATACAAAAGGACCAGGATCTGACCCACGAAAGACATGACCTTCAAAACTCTCCTCGTGTTTGAAGAAGCCCCATTATTTATATAGGCAACCGTGTTGAAAATACTGATGCTACAGGATGAAGACGAAGCTAACATTCGGTGAGATTCAATCGTTTCGGTGCAGTGGTTTTCATCACTGCTCAAACTGACGCTCGCTATGCAATTATCGATTACCAATGCCAGTAACATTATGAGGCAGAACTTGATGAAATTATAGAAAAGAGGAAATCCAAATCCGAGGAAGCCGAGTTCCTTATAGTCTTAACAATAGGAGAGTTATTCTTTTTATATATAGTTCATGCAGCATGGACATGCATCGATTTGGTCAGGTTTTGTGTAGCCTGGCTGGAGAGCCTTTCCGTGCAGTCGAGCGATGTTCCAGTCGGGAGGTAGCTGGTCCGAGTGGTATAGCTGAGGCGGAGGCTACAAGTGTATCTGTTCAAGCGAAGCCATCGAGAAATAAAAAGGGTTTCAGTGATAAAAAAAATAGATAAAACGATCACAACGAAAAAATATAAATATTTAAAATATATATTAAGAAACAATTTTATATTTTTTCCTTTTTTTTTGTGGAACTAACTAGACTTTATTTTTCATAATGTACATTTTATAGATAATGTTTCAGATTAAGACTAGTACTTTTAGTTATAAAAATCAATAAATTATAAATAATTTTATTTATCTACATAATTAAATGCATCAGTCTCATTTTTTTTAAATAAAAAAAATAATATCTAAAGTGTTTATTCTCTTCACGATATAAAAAAAAAGTAAGATTTATTAACTCAACACCCCCTTAATAAAATAATAAACAACAATAGCAAAAAATATATAAAGATACTCGACATTACATACATACATAAAGCATTAATATATCAAATAAAATATATGTATATATCTTGTGTTATCATATGCCTTGCAAGTTTACGATCACCTATTAGTTAAATGTTGGAGGCACTGCCTTTTATTCGGTAAATAACTTTCTCAGGTTGTTTCTCTTTTTTTCAATATCCTCTGCAGTCAGCTTCGAACTTGACGACTGGGCCTGGCTGAGCTTAGAATTTTGTAATTGGGAGTGTGTCTGGGGCGCAGTTTCAACCTTGATCGACGCTGCCAACTGTGCGTCGTGATTATTTTTTGTCTTGGTTTAGGTGCAACCCATTTGTGCCTTTTTGATAATATTTATTGAAAAATTATTTATTTGTTATATATGTATTATTTGTTTATTGATTTTGTTAATTGTTTTTTTTTTAAATATTTAGGTTAAATAACCTATATAAATAGGCCATCTTTTATTTTTTATTGCTCATTTTAAGTTAATAAAAGGTGACATTTTATAGCAAAGTTCAAACTTCTAATTTTATACAAATTAACTCTCAAAAATAATAATCAGGAAATACGATTATGTCTAAATAACTTATGATGTTTTAATAAATATGGATGATGATAATTATATTTCTTTTAAATATGTCTTTTCACTCATGCAGTTTTTTTGTTGGTGCTCCCACTTGATCTTATGGCTCTTTAGGATCATCCAGCACACGTCTATACAATTAATAATAATTTAAATAAACATTAGGAATTCAATGAGGGTACTTCAATGCTCTTCCTTTGGGTCCCATATTCTTTTCTTCGTGAGGGAAGAACTGAGGCATATATTTAAGTTTTTCCTTTAGTTCGTAATCGAAGTCGACCTTATACTTAGTCTCTCGATTCAAAAGCCTCAGACTGTGCTCCTCCTTCACGTTGTGCAACATTTTTTATGCTCCTACCTGCTTCAACTTCCACTGTCTGAGCACGTCATAAACACACTCCAGCGGGGCATCTGTCTTGAACAAGCCCTCGTGGATGTAAGACCCTGCCATCCTGAATCCAAGCTGTTCCAACGCCCCCATCATGACAAGTTTTGGCGGAGTGGAGGCTTTGAGATTTTTGGACATTCGCTCGATATTGATGCCTAAAGGAACATTTCCGAGTTCTTTCTCGTTAAGAAGAGCGTACAACATCCCACTGATCTTTTTGCTTGATTTTAGTTCGAGTGGACACTAACTGCTGTGTAAGTATTAGTACATCCCTTGTACAAAAGGTATGTTATTAAGGTTTGCTATCCAAATAGGACCATCTAAAAATACAAAAATATCGGGAATTTATTTATATTGAGTTGTAAATATGGTTTTGTGTACTTAAGAAATATTGTTCTCCGCATAAGAAACAGTTAGGACCAGAGACTGTGAGTTTATTGGGCACAGGATGGCCGTCTTTAACTCGGAACAAGGCTTGGTGCTCGTAGTTTCCACAAGAGTTACAGTTGTAGACGGTACCTACCTTCAATCCGCTCTCTGCACACTCAATTTTCCCCTTGTGTATCCTCACAAATACTCTGAGGTAGAACTATGTCTGGAAAGAGAGTATTGGCTCGATATATCTGCAATGTTTATTTGCCACTGAATTTATAGTGTTCAGTACAATTCGTAAAGCATTCTGTAACAAAAAAAAAAAGTCATTTTAAATAAGTTGTAGGTATGATGATGATGCGGGTACCTCTTGGAAATTATAAACCCTTGCTCGAGTTGTCCCATAGAAGTAGTAACATTTATGCAGATCAGGTCCGCAGGTGACTCTCGTATCTGTGCAGGTTGCACAAAGCAGACCCCCGTCTTTAATAGAGCCGATCGCTGATTCGAGAAATGGCACAACAGAACCATAAGGATCTAGGTCAACGATGTCGAAAGGCTCAAGGTTGCGAGACTCGAAAAACAGTTCATTTGCATCCTTCAAGGTCATTTTAATTTTAGAGCTATCGAGTTTGTTCAGCTCGAAATTATCCTTCATCAACTTATGAGCTGACTAGGAAATATCATTAGCGCAGACTTCCTTCACTCCTTCGAGCTCTTTCAGATATCTGATCGTCCGAAGACCGCTGGCCGAG